>JAVXUO010001534.1:25000-59245 GCA_033065855.1 Escallonia rubra | reverse complement strand
AAATGATTTGGGATAGTATGCCTCCCTGCGAATAGGTTGTTGGTTAGATGACTCGGTTATGAACACATATATCCAAATTCTGATCCGTAGAAAGTGTGATAGGGGAGATGCGTATCCTAGACCGTTTATATTCGATACGTATTTGATGGTTTTCTAAACTAGAATTGGAATAAAGGTGTGCTGCTCCAAGAAAGCATGCATTAAGAAACTATGTTCCCAATTCCCTTCTCGTGCAATTTTTCACTGGTAATCGCAATTCGGTAACTATCAAGGGGGGGATATCTTTCTATTACGCATCCACGACCAATTCATTGGTTTCTGCTTTGCTATCAACTATCAAATTTGGTTGTTTAAATCATCGACATTCTCTGTAAGGATACTCCATACATGCCTCTTAAGGATCTTTCCAGTGGACCCTTGAGAGCTGTGGTGAGAATATTATCTCTTTCTTTATTTAATTTCATACTTTTACTCTGATATCTTACTTTTTTTTTCTTTTTGCAAAGAATTTGTTACATGCTGTTATCTGCAAACACTAAGGGTCTAAACCACCGACAAGAAGCAAACTCGATAACCGGATGAAGACACATAGGCCCATGCAACTTAGATACTATTGCGGTATG
This sequence comes from Escallonia rubra, assembly GCA_033065855.1. Taxonomy (NCBI): domain Eukaryota; kingdom Viridiplantae; phylum Streptophyta; class Magnoliopsida; order Escalloniales; family Escalloniaceae; genus Escallonia; species Escallonia rubra. Next base: position 58,622 of record JAVXUO010001534.1, on the reverse strand, counting down.
TATGTGTTGATGTACATGGACTTCATTTTTTGTTGTGAGAGCCTTAAGAAGCACAAGTGGAGCCAAGATACTTTAAAAAACTATAGATTAAGGATAGCTTGGCAAATTCAAAACTGTAAACCTAAACAAGTTAGGAATATTGTATTTCCAGCAAAACCAAATGTGTGACATTTGATTTAAGGGAATATTACACTTATATCCCTGAGGTTAGGGTATAATTACAGATAAGGACAATAGTTTAGATAAATTACACATATATCCGTTGACCAGACGGAATCTTAAAAACCTTAACGGTTTCAATAAAATGACTTCGTTACCCTCAAGTTACAAATCTATTTATTTCAATTGCCATTATCTTAAATTCTCCCTTAAATTCTCTCTCTACACTTCTCTTTCCCACGTTGGTAGCCCCACGTCGGGAGCCCCCTCCCCTCTCCCTACGACGGCAGGTAGCCCTCTCCCTCGCCCCACCGCCGATCGACCCACCCACACCACCACTATACACAAATCAAAGCTTGTCCAACCATAACCCAGTTGCAAAATGCTCCGGATCTAAGGACCCACCACCGGCATACCATTTTTTCTGGCGTGCGTGTTTGCAGGTGTATGGTCAGCCGCGGGTTAGATCGATCTGGTCGGTGACGGGTGGATCTGATTGGTTGGGCCACGATGGGGGCTGCGGTGGTAGGGGGAGGTGTGAAATGGGTGGACGGGGGATTGGGTGGAGCCGATTGGGGACGGCGACGGGGCGGGGGAGGATGGGGGCAGGGCCGCAGGGGGATGGTGAGCGACGGGGTAGGGACGAGGGGGTAGGGGCAGTGACGGCATGTTGGGGGGACTATAGGGGCGGCGGCAGGTTGGTGGGGACGGTAGGGGCGACGACGGTGGGGTGGTGGTCCAAGGACAGGTGAAATTTATTGAGTGGTCTTTGGTGATGAAATTGAATTGATACTTGGACAATAGTGATGGAATTGAATTGATACTTGGACAACAGTGATGGAATGAAATTCACAGTGAATTTCAGATTCGCTATGAATTCGGGTTTTGGAAACCTAATTTTCAAATTAGGGTTTTAAAACCCTAATGCAATAAAGGGCAGTATTGCCATTTTGAAAATACATAACGATGACATCATAAAAAAATACACTTTTTGGACGGAACCCTAACGGATGGACACAAGTGTTACAAAATTAGGGTTTTTTGGTCACGAATGTTACATTTTGAAACTCAGTGTCCTTGACTGTAATTACACCCTAACCTTAAGGATGTAAGTGTAATTTGCCCTTGATTTAATTTGAGTACATTTTTTATGTAACAATTGATTTTATATGACTATTTCGTACTTCGTTCTTGTATTGATTTGAGTGTTGTTTTGAGAATGTTGTGTGTTTTTGGTTGAGTATTGAATTCAGAATTTGGTGTGATTGTGGTTGAGTATTGCTTTCAGATTGCAGTGGGTTTGTGGTTGCTTTGCGAAATGATTGAAAGAAGTTGATGGTGTGTTAAAAAGGGCAATGGTATTTTAGGGGTCCTGCTCTGTTGTCCATTACACATGTAGCGAACGAAAAAAATGTGGCCCCTATTCTGCGTAATCGTCAGTAAAAGCCATTGATCTGCTCTGTCGTCAGCTACATTATGTAGCGAACAACAAGGGATGTGCTATTTTTGCTAAGCGCTTGGGTTGTATATTGGTCGTCAGCTACATAATGTAGCGGACGATAGAGCAGAATGCTAAGTTTTACAAGTGTTGTGGTGAGATCTTAGCCATCCACCACATAATGTAACAGACGTCAAAGTAGTAGTTTGCTTCCGCTGCTTTCTCATCCGCTACATAATGTGGCGGATAGGAGAGCAGGGTTAAAAAATTGACCCCCCCACACTTGCCTTTCCTTTTTCTAAGTGTTTTGACTTGGTATCACTGCTCTGTCATCTGTTACATTATGTAGCAAACAACAGAGCAGCGATACCAAGTCCCAACACTAAGAGAAAAAAAAGCCAATTTTGGCATGGTCAATTTTTTAATCTTGCTCTTCCATCCGCTACATTTTGTAGCAGAAGACAAAGCAGTAAAACCAAGTCGCAACATTTAGAGTAAAAAAAGGCAAGTATTGGCCACTGAGACACAACTCTTAGGAAAAAAAACCATAAAATTGGCCACTATAAGAGTTTATTGAAATTGAGATGCTAAAAAAGAAACTTTGTGAATAATGTAATGTTACATCTAAATTGATTAATAATACAAGAAAATTTTATTGCAAAGTCAGTAATTGAAATACTCTGTCTAAACACTAAAAGACTATACATAGACTGAAGGTGCAATTTCTTCTTTTTCGGACCCATCTTCTTCATCATCTTCCAAAACCGCTGGACTTATCCCCAATGTCTTGTAATGGTTCCGCTTGTAATGGTTGGTCATATTGTTGCACAATGCACACTTTCTCAGCTTCTTAGGTGCGGTTGCTTGTTCAATAAAGCTCATTATACGTTAGATCTCTTTTAACATTTTGTTTGTGATATGATTGGATCCAAAGGTCGGATAACATTGTCGTCTTCCTCAACCGCCTCCTCTTCCTCTTCGTCTTGTGTGTAGGAATGCTACCATAGTCCTCTGCATTACTAGCTGAAGGTACTTCAAACTCGTCGACGATGTGATCTTGCTCTAGCCTAGATCGCATATATCCAGCCATTGTAGAAGAACTCTTTGCTAACAAATGATTGAACATTGTCATGAGATGATTATAACGCAATGTTTCTAGTTCTTCAAAATTAGTATATGAATGCTCCGGAAAGGCAACACGGGTTCTTGGGCGATGTCCTTGATATTCTTTTCAGTGAAAAATGTCGAATGCGTCGACATAACATGCCAGATAACTCGAACTTCATGAAAGCACATGTCATCGTATCCATCTCCGTGTCAGGGTAGACAGTATACAGACTACACATATTCTCAGGTTCGAGGTCGTTCGTCATGGAATAAACTTTTTATTCACGTGTGCTCGCTGCTGCCACTTTGTGTGTACTTTATCGTCCCAATTTCTGTAGCTTCATTTGGTATTGTCTGAACATCTCATTCGTATAGAATTTTGCACCATTCACCTTCAATGGGTTTCAAGTATCTTTCTTCTTTGTTTGTACGTGCTTGGAAGAACCGAATGAATTACAAAATCATTCAAAAGTCCATTCGATGATAATTTTTCAAAACATTTCAAACAATCATAAACATTTATGATTTTCCAAAACGATCATAACAATCATAAATATATACCAAAACGATCATAAACAGATACCAAAACGATCATTTGAAGATCATTTTCAAAGCCATCATTTTAAAATACAATAATGATTTTCCAAAAGATTTCAAAATGGACATAGATACTTCAAGGATAATATGGGGAAGGGTTTCAGATAATGACAAACAATTTGATCACAATATGGGGAAGAGTTTTAACTCAATTTCGGTCGATCAGATATCAAGATATTCATTTCCAATCATTTTCAAAACAATCACTGTAAGATACAAAGTAACAAATTTAGGAGATATTGACCATAGGTAAAGGCAATGCTACTCAGACAATGCACAACAAGTGTAAACATGCATGATGTACAATAACTAGCCATTTCCATCGATCCAGGAACTAGCATGCGTTCCCCGTAGCATGCAGGAACATACCATCCTTATAACACCTCCATCAGAACAGACCACCAGGTCAACATGACAAAGAGGCCGAGTACGTGCTTAGCGACAGGCTCGAACGAAGACGAGGAGTTCCACCAACGCTGCACTACTTGGTGAAATGGAAGGGATTGCCGGAAAGGGAAGCTACATAGGAATGAGCAGATGATCTTTAGCAGTTCCAAGATGTCATGGACCGATACCGCGACGAGGTTACGACGAGGGCGTCACGAGATTAGGTGGGGGAGAATGTCTCGCACTCTTTGTTATGGAAGCTAACTTTAAAGTAACGCCACGCAAGCACCTAATGGACGCTTACGAGGCGGTAAATGGGCAAGGTCTCCAGAATATTCTATACTCTTCTTGTATATAAGAGATAGTTCTAGAGAAGATTCTAGAATGGTAGAGAACCTTGTAATTATCTATAGAATTCTAGAAGCGGAATATGATCCGTAGGATGGAATGTATCTCCACCGTCCGTTGAGGAGGTGGACTAGTATAAATAGCCGAGGCCTCACTTGGCCAAAGCACTCAAGTATTCTTGTACACAAGCAATACAAGCATACATTCTCTCAAACTCTCATGTGTCCTTCTTTGCGCTTTAGCTTCTAGCATCACCCAGCCTGAGTGAAAGGCTGACTTAGCACGAGCAAGGGGCTCAATTGTTAAGTGCCGCACGGTGCAACATAGTGAAGTCGTTCATCCCGTGATAGGTGGTATCGGATATATGTATGTATATATACATCTATATAGTGTGTGTATATATATATGGGAGTTGATCCATTAATAGCACTAGCAAAATAGGAGAATATCAGCGCAATCTGACCGTCCACGCGCGATCTGTGGACAGTCCAGATCTTTTTTTTTGCTTTTTTTTAAGTCCGTCCACTATATTATGTGGCGGACTATTTTTTGACAAAAATACCCTCCAATTTAAAAAGAGCTCATCCGCTACATAATGTACCGGACTAGTTTTTTGACATTTTTTTCTCTTTCTCTCTCCTTTCTCTCATTAATGCTCTGACTTTTTTTTCTCTCTCCCTCTCTTCTTTCTCTCATCCACTACATTATGTAGTGGACTAGTTTTCTGACATTTTTTTTTCTCTCTCTCTCTCTCATTTCATTAATATTCTGACTTTTTTTTCTCTTTCTCTTCTTTCTGACTTGTCTCTTTCTCTCACCACTTTTTTCTTCTTTCTCATCCTCCTCTCCCCTCATTTCCTCTCTCTCTCTCTCTCTCTGTATCTCTATGGGTAGAAGTGTGAGCTGCTTTCATTAATGTTCGTGAGAAGGCCTGGATATCCAGCCCCATTGACAAAGTCGCCGGTTCTCAAGAGTAGCTCGAAAGCCATCTGCCCAACAAAGCGTGTTTACTAAGAAAACTGTTTTTAAACCCCAGACCACATAGTTAGAGTAACGAGCAAACCTCCTCCTACCCGATTAAAGCAAATGAAACTTAACAGTCCACCCAGTCAGAATGGCAGAAACTTGAGATGCAAAAGGATCCACCCAGTCAAAGGAAGAAATTGTTGAACTTTGCCAAGTCCCTCCAGGCTGTATGACAAAAATGGCTCTCAGGCTATGGCATTGGAACATACATCCAATCCAACAAATGAAAAACACGTCCGATTCCAGGACATTGACATAAATCTGGGCTGAAATTGGAACAATCAGCGCAATCGTAATAACCATGGCCAGATCTGCGCCACCGAGACTGTCCAACCGGCGCCATGCCGTCCCATTACCGTCATTACCAGGCAAGCCTTTCGGGAAGGCAACGATGCCACTATATCGACAACCACCAGCGCCAATCGGCGTAACCACTGCACGTTGTCAACGCAATTTTACCACAGGCCCAGGCACCACAAAACCACTGCCGTCGCTGTGAAGCTGCCGGAGCAGCAACACAAACACAATAACTCAACAAAAAAAAGGAAAAGAGAAGAGGATGCTGTCAGCAGTGATTCATCTGAACCACGGAAGGGAGCACCGCCACCACACGGGGTCAAAATCCTAACAGACCTTTGTTTTCTTCTTTCTTTATCTCCTTCCGACGATGATGAAAGAAGAAAGAAGAAATGAGGGGAGAGGAAGATGAGAGAGAGAGAGAGAGAGAGAGATAGAGAGAGAGAGAGCAAAAAAAGAGAGAAAGAGAAACAAGTTAGAGAGGAGAGAGAAAGAAACAAGTCAGAAATGAGACATAAAATCAATGAGAGAGAGTGTGTGTGTGTGTCAGAAGTCATTCGCTACATAATGTAGCGGATGGGCACTGAGAGAGTATTTTTGTCAAAAAAATACTCCGCTACATAATGTAGCCGACATACTTAAAAAAAATACAAAAAAAATGATATGGACCGTCCACATATCAGCTCCCTATATATATATATATAGGGAGCTGGGAATTCTCTTATTTTGCTAGCGCTATCAACGGATCAGCTCCATATATATATATATATATATATATATATATATATATATGGAGCTGATCCGTTGATAGCGCTAGCAAAATAGGAGATTTTGCTAGGCGATCTAGCCGTCCATCTTAAAAGAATGGACGACCCATATCTTTTTTTTTCGAAAGCTATCAGTCGTCCGTTACATAGTGTAGCGGACGAAGCTTTTTACCAGATTGCCCCTCCTCCTTCGTCCGCTACAGTATGTAGCGAATGACTTTTTGACCCTGACAACTGTCAGTCAAAAAGTCGTCCGCTACACTGTGAGCGGACAACTTTTTGACTGACACGACTGATACACTTCCATTAATTTATGTACCTTTATTTCTGCACACGTCAAAGTTGTCGCCAATGCTGTCCGCTATACAGTATCGCGGACAATATTGCCTATTCCCAAAAGATTCTCAGCTCTTTCAGCAGAATTTTCTTCTCCTTCAGACTCACTTGCTTCCATTTTCAGCTCCCTTCAAGCTTCTAGTAACACTTGCTTCAAGCTTCACTCAAGCAAGATAAGTTTGTGAATGGTGAAGTTTTCTTTATGGATTGACTGATAAAGTATAATTTTTTTTTGGACGAAAAAGTATAGATTTTTTGTAATGTTCTAGAAATTAATTTGTTAACTTTAAACAAATTCATTATAGTTAAATTCAATTTTTTTTGAGGTTCGTTAACTTCGAAAAAAAATTCCTATTTAAATTCAAAATTTTTTAGATATGTTTGTTGTATTTTGGCATGATGAATTTGTCTATTTATCTTAGTAATTTTAATTTGTTATGTTCAATAAATTAATAATTGTTAAATTGGAGAAACTTTTGAGATTATGTATATGGTATATTTTTCATCCTAAATTGGTCTATTCGCCAAGGTAATTTTGAGGTAATATTTTCAGTTAGAAATGCCATTTGATTGTTAAGCGTAGTTTATTTCTACATAGGTCTTGTTTCACAATGTCTGATTTCGTGTCGAGCTCCAACAACCCCGTAGATGCTAGTGATCCGTATCTAGGATGAACGTTTCAAACATTGGAAGAAGCTGAAGAATGTTTTCAAGCGTATTCATTGAGGGTTGGTTTTGGCATTAGAATAAATACTACAAGAACAAGCAACGTAACAAAAAAGATATGCTCTCGCTTATACGAGTGTCATAGGGGCAAAAACCCACAGCAAAATGAGACACACGTAGGCGATGATGACAGTGATGACAAAATAGGATATTCGCGTTGAAGACATGACTACTTTGTGCGCACAAATTGCCAGGTCAAGATGTTCATAAGCTATAAATCCAAGCAAGATCATTGGCTTATTATCAGCCTAGAACTGGCACACAATCACCCGTTAGTAACCCCTTCTAAGGTGAGTCAGATGCATCAACACAAGAAGATGGCTAAGGTCACGAGGAGCCTAATTCACACAATGAGCAATGCACGGATAGGACCTACCGAGATTGTTAATGTTCTTACTGAACATGCTGGGGGAATTCAAAATTTAAACTTTAACACGACAGACGTTCGTAACGCGGTCCGAACCTATAGACGAGCCGCGTATGACCTCAATGATGCTCAATCCACAATGAGCGTATTGAAACGGATGCAGATGCAGGACCCGCAGTTTACCTTTGATTATAAACTTGACGACGTGCATCGAGTTAGTACAATGTTTTGGGTCGACGGTCGTTCGAGGCTAGCTTATAAGCATTTTCGGGATGTCATGACTTTTGACACCACATACCGTACCAACAAGTACTCGATGTCGTTCGCTCCTTTCACGGGGGTCAATCATCATTATCACTCCATCATGTTCGGGTTCGCCTCGTTAAGGGACGAGAGCGAGAGTTCTTTTGAATGGTTGTTTAGGGCATGGCTGGAAGCCATGAACAACAAAGCACTGAAAGTTATCATCATCGATCAAGATTTGGGAATGAAGAAGGCTATTGCTACCATCTTCCCAGATACTCGACACAACTTGTGCACTTGGCACATAAGCAACAAATAACCTGAACGTTTGCATCACGTGTATGCAAAGTATCCAGACTTTAAACAGGACTTTGAAAAGTGCGTTAATAAGTCGTTAACGATTAAGGAATTTCAGGAAATGTGGGAAAAGCTTGTGGAGGATTACTCATTGCAAGACAACAAGTGGCTTCAACACTTGTATGAGCTCAAAGAGCAATGGATTGGCATTTACACGAGGAGGTATTTTTCTACGGGCATGAAAACGACGGGCATGAGTGAATCTATGAATTCCTAGTTCGATAGTTATGTGGGTACAACTAAGAATTTGAAGAGTTTCGTCACATTCGCACAAAAAGTGGTTGCCTTGTTATTCGTGAAAGAAAGGGCTGCAGACTTTGCAAGCACGTACAAACAAAAGAGAAGGTTACTTGAGACCCCGTTGGAGCTGAACGGTGCAAAAATTTGTACGAAGGAGATCTTCCTGCTGTACCAACTAGAGCTGTAAAAATCGGGACGATACAATATAAACAAGGTGGTAGAAAAGTCTACGCGTGAGTACAATGTTTATTCGCTCGTGAATGACCTCGTCCCTGAGAAGCTGCGCAGAATGTATATGGTGAGCCACGACACATTGAAGGATTCGGTGACATGTGTTTGCAAGAAGTTTGAGTTCCATGGAATCCTATGTAGACACATTCTGCGGTTTTTCACCTAGAAGAATATCAGGACAATCCCCGATAAATATATCTTGCCACGTTGGACGAAAGGTGCAAACAGGTTGTATGGTACCATTGCCTTTCCGGAGCATCCGTATACTAACTTTGAAGAATTAGAGACATTGCGGTACAATCATCTAGTCACAATGTTTACCCGTTTGTCCATAAAGGGTGCTGCTACAATGACCGGATATAAACATCTCCTCGAGGTAGCTCAGCAGCAAGAGCCCATCATCGACAAGTTTGAAGCAGCTTCAACTAGCAATGCGGTTGACACCGAGCCTACAACGGGATCAGAAGATGATGAGCCGGGGGAGGAAGACGACAATGATATCCAGCCTTTGGATCCAATTATATCGCAAACGAAAGGCCGCAAGAGATCTACGCGGATGAAGAGCTCTATTGAACAGGCAACTCAACCTAAAAAGCTGAGAAGGTGTGCATTGTGCAACAAAATGACCAACCATGACAAGTGGAACCATTACAAGGCACTGGGGATAAGTTTAGGGGGTTTGCAAAATGAGGAAGAAGATGACGCCGAAGATGAGGAAGAAGAAGATGCAGTGGACCTTTATTTTTTTGCATAAGCCATCAAGTCTGTTTGACATTTGTAATAATTTTTTGTAATTTTTTTCTAATAATCTTTCGACCGAAGACTGGAATTTTATTTCTGATGGACCTATGAGAGCCATCAAATCTAAGTTTAAGTCTTTTTTTTATTTGCCCCGTCTGCTACATAGTGTAACGGACATAATGCATTTTCTTATCTTATGCAGTCTTAAAACTCCAACACTTAGAATTTTTTTGGTGTTCTTTATGTCCGCTACACAATGTAGCGGACAGCTCTGCAGAGTCTAGAAATTTTTTGATGTTCTATGGGTCGGCTACACAATGTAACGGACGACTCTGTAGAAAAAAACTTTTGGTGTTCTTTGTGTCTGCTACACAATGCAGCGGACGTCTCTGCACAGTTTGAAAACTCCAACATGTCGCTAAAACTCCTGTTAAATATTAATCAGATCGGCCATTCTTCTTTCTCCCATTTCTCTATATGTCTCGAACATCTCACCCACCCGCGACCCCCTCTACGGTGACCCACATCTCCGGCGACACCACCGTCCTCCCCCCGACGCCGTGCCACTTCTGACGACAACCCCGTCCTCCCCTCAACGCCGCGGCGCCTCCAGCGATATCCATGTCCTCCCCCCGACGCGGCGCCACCTCTGGCGACAGATCCGTCCTAATGGCTTCTACTTCGGTGAACATGGACGTTTCAGTCGGCAGACAGTTCTTCAAGGTCATGATGCCTGGTGTTCATACAGAACTTGTAGGCCATCCCTCTTTCTCTGTGTTTTCGTGTGTGTTAAAAGTTTTATCTTTGGTTAAAAACTTATCTGTCTTACTGTATTATGAATATGTTAGGCCATACTAGTAGCCTTTTGCAGATTGCTTACCACAATGAGATCAAATTAAGCAACTTTAACTAGCCGCAAGGGGTCATGGCTTGTTAAAATCAAGAAGAAGCGTGGCCAAGAGGAAATTTGTTTCGAAGAGGGTTGGAACAAATTCATGAAGCAGCATGACCTCCATCTAGGGGACTTTGTAATCTTTGAACACATGGGGCATATGCGTTTTCAAGTGCTGGTGTTTGATCAAAGCACTTGTGAAAAAGCTTTCCCCAATGTTGAACTCTGAGCCCTAATTAAACCCTAAATCAAATTAATCGTATCGGATATGTGCATTTTGAACAATTTGTGTTATTTGAACGTTGATTAGTTGTTTGATAATTTTAGGTTCGTAATTGTGCATTTGAGAATTGTGATTATTGATCGATGATTTTAGGTTGTTAATTGATGATTTTTTATTGTTAATCGTGCATTTGAGATATTGAGACTGTTGATTCCGTCGCTAAAACATTTATTCTGTTGCTAATTTCATAAAAAAAATTAAATATGTAAAACAGAATTAGCGACGGATATTCCGTCACTAATTTATAACCATGTCCACTACACAATGTAGCGGATGGCTCTGCAGAGTCTTAAAACTCCAACACTTAGAAATTTTTTGGTGTTCTTTCTGTCCGCTACACAATGTAGCGGACGGCTCTGCAGAGTCTAAAAACTCCAACACTTAGAAATTTTCTGGTGTTCTTTACATCCGCTACACAATGTAGCGGACGGGTCTGCAGAGTCTAAAAACTCCAACACATGAAAATTTTCTGGTGTTCTTTCTGTCCGCTACACAATGTAACGGATGGCTCTGCAGAGTCTAAAAACTCCAACACTACACTTAGAAAATTTCTGGTGTTCTTTATGTCCGCTACACAACGTAGCCGATGGCTCTGCAGATTAGAAATTTTTTGGTGTTCTTCTAGTCCGCTACACTATCTAGCGGACAGATTCTAACACAATTTTTTTTTTGTTCTTTATATTCGCTACACAATGTAGCGGACGACTCTGCAGAGTCTTAAAACTCCAACACTTAGAAATTTTTAGGTCTATGAGCATCCGCTACACTGTGTAGCGGACGACACAGCAGGAACTCTGAACTTCAACACTTAGAAAATTTTTGGGCCTCGATCGTCCGCTACACTGTATAGCAGACGGGGCAGCAAAAACTCTGAACTCCAACACTTAGAATTTTTTTTGTTTTCTATACGTCCGCTATACTGTGTAGCGGACGGCGTACCAGAAACCCTGAACTCCAACACTTAGATTTTTTTTTTGTTTTCTATACGTCCGCTACACTGTGTAGCGGACGGCGCATCAGAAACTCTGAACTCCAACACGTGGAAAAAAATTTGTTTTCTATACGTCCGCTACACTGTGTAGCGGACGACACAACACTTTTATGTTTTCTATATGTCCGTTACACTGTGTAGCGGACGGCGCAGCAGAAACTCTAAACTCCAACACTTAGAAAAATTTTAGGCCTACGAGCGTCCGCTACACTGTGTAGCGGACGGTGCAGCAGAAACAATTTATAGGACTTTCCCCCAATTTTTTTTCCCACCATTCAATCATTCAATGAGAGCAAAAAAAGACAAATATATACGTCAATCATTCTCAATGAGAGCAAAAAAAAACCAAATATATACGTCAACTCAAATCAAATCAAATATCAACTGATTTCAACACAAATCAAATCAAACCAATGACAACTTTCATAAAAATAATCAAGATTTATTAAAAAAACTGATTCGAATGTTACAATGTTAACTGGGGTCCTCATGTTGAGCCGGATTCTTGTCCTTAGACGGATTTTCAATAAACCTAGTAAGATACGCTCGTAGGTTAGCAGACGGTCTCCACTCGCTCAACTTTTCTTCACCCTTCGATCGACCCACTCACACCATTCAGATACTAGGAGACTATGAAAAAAAGCATCCACCATAAAAACGCCCGGATACTCGTTCAGCCGCTCCCGACCCCTTTGCTTCAGAATCTCCACGTAGGTAGAGATGACACCGTTCTATAACCAATCCCCCGGAGCCAGGGAAGACATTTCTCCCCACGAGCAACAGTAATCCATGCCCTCCGGGTGATCCACACTATACGACGCTTTGTCTGGGGGGGGCCCGCTAAAATAACGCTCTCGGATTATTTGGCATTTATGCGGCTTTAGGGGCTTCAATGGATGCCCTTTGTGATATTGCCCTCAGGGGTCGACCGGGGCATATTGCCCTCTTTCGGGGGGGGGTCAACTGGAGGATACTGCCCTCCTTCGGCATCAGATGGTCCCGCCCACGGGACAATGGGCAGTGTCCTGGATAGACTGATGTTTCTGAAACCCCAGTCCTGCATGACTTGACTCTGAGAGAGGGGTTGGGGTTCCGAGTCCCGAAGCAAAGAGAACGAGGGCGCACTTTACTTTTCCCACGGCCCTTGAGCCTGGCCCATGGTGCTTGGCGGTCCCCAATCACAACCCATTCCCGATACAGAGGGACCACTGTATCCCTAGCTCACCCCCGAAGTCTGTCCCGAGGGATCACCGTATCCCTCGCTCACGTAAGGGGCCTGCCACCCCGGATAACCCATTCCCGGGCTGATGCCCGAAGGCTGTCCCGATGCTTGGCGCAAAAAATTACCGCAGCCAAACGCCAACGCATTCGCCTTTTGGCGAAGCTTCTCGCCCATTGCATCCACCAGATCCCTCCGCTCGCTCAACTTCTGGAAGAAGGCAAGCGAGGCATGAACCTACATCCCCAAAGATATAATAAATAAGTAACTTCAAACACCAACTTAAAATCATCAAATTCAATTAAAAAATGTTGTTGGGCAACTTACCAGATCGCATGCCATACGCTCATCGATCTGACCCCTAGGCGCGTACCTCTCCCCGCGTTCAAACCTTATTGGGGCTACTCTCCTCTGGGTGATGCGGTAGTACCACTCATTATACTGTTCGGTGCTGATCACGTGGTCAGGCTCCGACATACTGGCCGCCAGCGTGTCCTGCCAGGAATTCCAAACCTCAATTTTTCGTGCGCACAAGTCGTGCACATTCGTCTTGCCAAACCGTCCGACACCCAGTGGGTTCCTGTTAACCCTCATATCCGGGGCATCAGCTGTGAACCCCTGTAGGCTGTCAAAATGGTGCATAGCGTGATCTGGGAGCTGCCACTCTGCGACCTCGAAGTGGATCAGGGGTGTGCGTTGCAACCCGGATAGCGTGAAGACGAACGGCTCTCCCACCCGTCGCGCCAAACGTTTGTACGGTCCCCAACGCATTTGGCCTGAAGATAGCGAGTGAGCTCCCCCCGATAGTACGTAATGTTGTGATGGGGATCGTCTCTCCTCGGGTAGTGGTTGTCCTTCCGGCTGTACGCCCAGGCGCACAACCGAGGCCACACATTATCGGTTTCGTCCCTACGCATGGGTGCACCGGTAACAAGGTGTTCATAAGACCACACCTGAGAACAAAGACAAATTATATAAAGTATCGTCAAAATTTATTGTCGATTCAACAAAAAAAAAATCGAACATGTAATCAAGATTAATATGATATACCTGCAATAGCGAGAGACATGCACATATAGCTTTGGAGTCAGGCCTCGTTGCCTTGTGCGATGCTCGGTACATGTACGCAAGAGTTACTGCACCCTAGGCATAATCTCCAACCTCCCACATGTTACCCAACAACGGTAAATATTTCACGCTGACCGTGTTCTTCGACGTCGTTGGGAATAAAATTCCCCCCATCACCCACAAGAGGAAGGCTTGTGTGTACAGCACAAGCATCTCGTCCGTGTAGTTTTCTGGCAAAACGTTGTATGTACCTACCAACCACTTCAACTTTATACCACCAGTGCTAAAATGTTCCTCAGGTATCAAAGTGAAGAAGTCCCTAGCGGTTCTCTTATTCGTTGCTTCCGACGGAAGAGCAATTACCTGCCCCCTGTCACTGGTAACCCTAAGATGAACCCTACATCTTCTAGGGTAATTGTCATCTCTCCTAGAGGGAATCGTTTCACTTCTTCACCTTTCAACAAGGGCACCTATTAAGTGCCGGTCAAGGTGTTGAAAGATTTGCCCATGCGTGAAAATCCCAAACCCAATCCCACGCAGTGATCTTTTCTGGTATTTGTTCAATTTCCAGGCTTTGAAATTATCAGATACTTCTACTGTGTTGAGAAGTGCCCTTTCCTACGAATTAATAAATACAATTTAAGCAAAACAAACGGTATACAACGTTCGTAAGAATAAGAAAGTTGATAAAATAAGTATCTTACTCCACCATCCCATATGAAAGTTGATAAAATAAGTATCTTACTCCACCATCCCATATGAAAGTTGATAAAATAAGTATCTTACTCCACCATCCCATATGAGTGTACTGATATGGTTTGCTTGGTCGTATAATACAGAGGGATCTTCTGGTCCAGGGTTAAAATCCATTTTTTGCAACATAAATTATGGAAAAACGGCAAGGTTGGAAGCTTTTATCAAACGCTCTCAAACATACAACGCTAGCATGTGCTCACATAAGTTCACATGATGTGTGTCTGTGTGTGTATATATATATATATACACATACATACATACATACATAGACAGAATCGGATTTTGCAACTGAAATCACATGAACAAATAATATGCAATACACACACACACACACACACACACAAACACACACACACACACACACACACATATATATATATATATATATACACACACACACACACACACACACACATACATATACATATTGACAAACGCTAGCACATGCTCAATACATATTCAAAACCATGCATAAGCCGCAATACTCAAAACAACTCTAGATTATGAACAAATAAATGATTGGTTGGTGAACTTACGTGATTGATGAGACGATTAAAAGATTTCTTAAAAAGAAATTGTTCAAATCTGCTTGCCAACGCCGCTAGAAAAATTTGTGAGAAGAAAGAATGAATAAGAGTTTCGAAGTTAGGTTTGTGTGAATATATATGTTACGTCCCCTACATAATATAGCGGACGGTAAAAACTGTCTGGAACACAGTATAGCGGATAGTATTTATTTAAAGATTGTCCGCTACACTGTGTCGCGGACGATGTGATAAGAACAAAGTAACAGTCATGGGGCGACAGGACAGATGTAACAACTGTCAGAGGGGATGTGGAGGACTTGACCACCGTCAGGGAAAAAATTTGTCCGCTACACAGTGTAGCGGATGACTTTTTGACTGACGGTTGTCAAGGTCAAAAAGTCGTCCGCTACATAGTGTAGCGGACGAAGGAGGAAGGCAATCTAGTAAAAAGCTCCGTCCACTACACTATGTAGCGGAAGATTGACAGCTTTTGAAAAAAAAAAGATCACGCTAGCAAAATCTCCTAGTTTCCTAGCGCTATCAACGGATCAGCTCTTATATATATACATGTATATATATATATGTATATATGCATGTATATATACATGTATACATGCATGTATATACATATATATATATATATGTATATATATATATACACATACATATATATTTATATTTATATATATATATATATAAATATATGTGTGTATATANANATATATATATATANATANATATATATATATATATGTTGATATACACACACACACATAGACATATATATATATATATATGTGTGTGTGTGTGTGTATGTTGATATGCATTAATTGCGCCAGCTCGAGGTAAGTGGGGGCAGCTGGGGGTTTTATTATGATTTTTAATGGTAGTTGTGGGTCACCAATTGCTACACTTTGTAGCTGTTGGTGATGATTGCATGGTCCCCAACCGCTAGTCTTTCTTGCGGATGGGGGTTTTTCAGCTCCCCGGGGCATTTTTGACCTTTTTGCAACCGCATCAAAGAGCGACGGTTGCAACTTTAAAAAAAAAATAGATCTGGGCCATTCACGACTACACGTGGACGGCTAGATTTAAGATAGAGAAATTGTTATTTCTCCACCGGTGGGTGTGGATTGGCTCCCTATATATATATATATATATATATATATATATATATATATATATATATATACATATACATATATATATATACATATATATCTACATATATGTATATATACATCTATATCTACATATATGTATATATACATATATATATATATACATACATATATATATATATATACATATATATATGTATATACATATATATATACATATATATGTATATGTATATACATATATATGTATATGTATATACATATATATGTATATGTATATGTATTTATGTATGTATATATATATATATATATATATATATATATATGTATAGATATATGTATATATGTATATATATATATATGTATAGATATATGTATATATATATATGTATACGTATATATATGTATATATATGTATACGTATATATATGTATGTATATGTATGTATATATATGTATGTATATATATGTATATATATGTATGTATATATATGTATGTATGTATATGTATGTATGTATGTATATGTATGTATATGTATGTATATATAAGTATATATATATGTATATATATGTATATATGGAGCTGATCCGTTGAGAGCGTGGGCAAAATAGGAGAAGTTGCAAGAGCGATCTGACCGTCCATCCCGAATGATGGACGGTCCAGATCGCGCCTTTTCAAAAGCTATCAGTCGTCCGCCATACAGTATGGCGGACGGGTTTTTTTACCTTATTACCCCTCCGCGTCTGTCCGCTACACTGTATGGCGGAGAACATTAAAGTCCTGATGTGAGACAGCAAAAAGACGTCCGCGATACTATGTAGCGGACGTCCCTAGGCTGACACGTGTTAGGGCCCGTCGCGTCGGTCCTTTTCGGCAATGACGGTTATCTTGTCCTTATCTATCACGTCAACAGTGTCCGCTACACTGTGTAGCGGACGTTATAGCCATCCGCCATACTGTATGGTGGACGTAATAGCTATCCGCGATACTGTATAGCGGACGTTAAATATACATTCAAAAAACAGTCACTACGACACTCTTCTCCACTCTTTCTACTCACAAAATTTCCCAGCGGCGTTGGCAAGCAGATCGGCGCAATTCCGTCTTAATTAAGAACACCTTTAATACCCTAAATCGATCACGTAAGTTCACAAAATCTATACTTTTTTTGTTTGTAATCGATTGTTGTGATGAATATTGCGTTTTATATTTGTATGTATTTGTTCATGTGCTAGCGTTTGTAAAATCCGATTCCGTATATGTATATATATCTATTATACATATGAGTATATATGCTAACATTGTGTGCATTTTTTTGCATGTGCTTGCATTATATGTAATATGCATGTGCTAGCTTTTGTTTGTAATTGATAGTTGTGATGAATATTGATTTTTATATATCTATGTTTTTGTTCATGTGCTAGCGTTTGTAAAATCTGATTCCGTATATGTATATATATCTATTATACATATGAGTACATATGCTAACATTGTATGCATCATGCATGTGCTTGCGTTATATGTATTATGCATGTGCTAGCGTTGTATTTTTGCGAGCGATTATCAAAATCTAAAACGTAAAATCCAAACTGAGAAGATTTTTCCATAATTTCCATTGCGAAAAATGGAATTTAACCCTGGACCAGAAGACCCATCCGTGTTATACGACCAAGCCAACCATATCAGTACGCTCATATGGGATGGTGGAGTAAGATACATTATTTATCGACTTTCTTATTCTTACGAACGTTGTATATACCGTTTGTTTTGCTTAAATTGTATTTATTAATTCGTAGGAAAGAGAACTTCTCAACACCATAGAAGTATCTCGCGAGTTCACATCGTGGAAACTGAACACCGCCCAGAAGAGGATACTGCGTGGAATTGGGTTTGTGATTTTCACGTATGGGCAGATATTTCAACAGCTTGACCGGGCCTTGATAGGTGCCCTTGTTGAGAGGTGGAGAAGTGAAACGAATACGTTTCACTTCCTGCTCAGAGAGATGACAATTACCCTAGAAGATGTAGGGTTCATCTTAGGGTTGCCGGTGACGGGGCGGCTGGTAATTGCTCCTCCGTCAGAAGCAACGAATAAGAGAACCGCTAGGGACTTCTTAACTTCGATACCCCAGGATCAATTTAGCAGTGGTGGTATCAAGTTGAAGTGGTTGGTAGATACCTACGGGGTTTTGCCGGAAAACTATACGGGTCGTGACCTTGTGCTGTACACACAAGCCTTCCTCTGGTGGGTGGTGGGGGCAATATTATTCCCAACGACGTCGAATAACACGGTCAGCGTGAGATATTTACCGTTGTTGGGTAACCTGGCGGAGGTTGGAGATTATGCATGGGGTGCAGCGGTTCTTTCGTATCTGTACCGAGCATTGCACAAGGCAACGAGGCCCGACTCCAAAGCCATATGTGCATGTCTCTCGCTATTGCAAGTATATCATATAAATCCTGTCTTCGTTATTGTTTTTTTTTGTTTTTGCTTTTGTTGAATCGACGATATAAATATAATTTGCCCATGTTCTCAGGTGTGGTCTTATGAACACCTTGCTTCCGGTGCACCAACGCGTAGGGATGGAACCGATAGAGTGTGGCCTCGGTTGCGTGCATGGGAGTACAGCCGGAAGAATAGCCACTACCGCAGGAGAGTCAATCCCCATCACAACATCACGTACTATCGAGGGGAGTTTGACCGCCTATCTCCGGGCCAATTGCGTTGGGCACCGTACATACGTTTGGCGCGACGGGTAGAAGAGTCGTTCATCTTCACGCTCTTCGGGTTGCAGCGCACACCCCTCATCCACTTCGAGGTCGCAGAGTGGCAGCTGCCAGATCGAGCAATGCGCCATTTTGAGTTGGAGCAGGGTTTACCAGCCGGTGCCCCAGATATGAGGGTTAACAGGGACCCACCGGATGTCGGGCGGTTTGGCAAGGCCAATGCGCAAGAATTATGCGCGGCCGAACTAGAGCTCTGGACTTCTTGGCAGGACACACTGGCGGCCATCGTCTCGAAGCCGGACCCCGTTATCAGCATCGAACAGTACGATGAGTGGTACTACCGCATCACGCGGAGGAGAGTAGCCCCAGTGAACTTTGAACGCGGGGAGAGGTATGTGCCTAGGGGTCAGATCGACGAGCGTATGGCATACAATGTCGTAAGTTGCCCAACTAGTCTGACTTGTCTTGAATGTGTTGAATATAAATGTCTGATTAAAGTTACTTATTTGCTATCTCTTTGGATGTAGGTTAATGCCTCGCTTGCATTCTTCCAGAAGTTGAGTGAGCGGAAGGATCTGATGAGCGCAATGGGCGAGGATCTTCGCCAACAGGCTGCTGCACTGGCTTTAAATTGTAGGAATTTTGTGCGACAAGCATCCGGACAGTCTTCGGTCGACAGCCCGGGAATGGGTTATACGGGCGTCAGCCCGTAAAACGTTGATCCCTCTGGGCAAGCTTCGTGGGTGAGCCAGGGAGTTGGTGGTCCCTCTGTACCGGGGATGGGACATGCTCAAGCGTCGTGGGCCGATTACAGCGGCCCGACCTTCAATTTGTTCCCGGAACCCCAACCCCTCTCTCAGAGTCAAGTCACGCAAGACTGGCCTTACGGTTTCAACGAGGCACTGCCCATTGTCCCGTGGGGAGGACCACTTGGCGGCCCTGAAGGGCAATATCAGCAGGCGGAAGAAATGGCTGGCGAGCAATATTAGCCGGCCGGGGCCCCCGAAGGGGATTATCAGTCGGCCGATCCGTTGGTTGGAGGCCAATTTCTTCCATTGCTCTTGCCCCCCGGCGGAGGGCAAGAGCAACCGGTCGACCCCCGAGGGCAATATCCGAAAGGGCATCCAACCAAGCCCCTGAAGCCGCATAAACATGACCTAATCCTAGCCCGTTATTTTAGCGGGCCCCCAAAAGACGGAGCGTCGTATGACGTGGATCACCCGCAGGGCTTGGATTACAATGCCTCGTGGAGAGAACTGTCCTCGCTGGCACCGGGAATTTGGTTAGACAACTTTGTCATCTCGCACTACGTGCAAATTCTGAGGCAAAGGAGTCGGGAGCAGCCTAACTACGGTCCGCGCATTTTTATCCTCGATGCTTACTTTCATGGCATCCTAGTACAAAAGTATAACGACTGGGACAAGGCGAGGAAGCAGGCGAGAAAGGGGAATGCCCAGCTCCAGTAGAGACCGTCCGCTAACCTACAAGCATATCTTGCTCGGCCGAGTCCAGTGAGCGCAGGTGTGGCGGACGTGTTTCTAATCCCATGTATAGTTAATGCCCACTGGTACTTGGTTTGCTATGAACCGGTAACGAACACTGTATCAGTCCTCGACAGTCTCTACGATGATACCCCCGTGATGGGTGTGATTGAAATGTACCGAGGCTTAGGCCAGTTGGATGCCATGGTAAGATCCTGTTTACTTCTTATTGTAACTTGCATATTGTAGAACTGATTAATCTTATTATGTTTGCTATGTTTAATGTTTAATATTTAATGCTTATTATGTTTCTTGCAGAATCTATTTGCTGCCATGGTCAATGGTAAGCGTCGTCGAGAGAGTCGAGTGAGAGCACCGGGCGATACGCAACTTGTTCTCCGATTGAAGAGGAGTAGGCCCAAGCAACTTAATTCCTCGGACTGCGACGTCTTCGTCTGCATGTACATGGATTACATCTGTCGGTCTGAGAGCCTCAAGAAGACCGTCTGGAGCCAAGAATGCATAGACTCCTTTAGGTATAGGATGGCTTGGCAAATTATCAATGGCCGGCCTAGAGCAATTAGATTTATTGTAAATCCGCGTAACGAGGTGGATCCCGCAGGGGCTGAGGGACCCAATTGACAATGTTTGCATATAATAACATTATATTCACTCTTTTAATTATCCTTAAACTTCTTGAATCTTATCGTTGAATGCGATTGATGATTTCATTTGTGTTGACTGAGATGTGATCGTTGTTGAATGCGATTGATTTGATTCACTAATATCGTTGTGCTGTTGATCTGAGTGTTTGATTTGTTCTATGTGATTTTCTTTGACCAGGGGGAAACAAAGTGTGGAGCCAAGAATGCATAGACTCCTTTAGGTATAGGATGGCTTGGCAATTATCAATGGCCGGCCTAGAGCTATTAGATTTATTGTAAATCCGCGTAACGAGGGGGATCCCGCAGGGGGTGAGGGACCCAATTGACAATGTTTGTGTATAATAACATTATGTTCACTTTTTTAATTGTCCTTAAACTTCTTGAATCTTATCGTTGAATGCGATTGATGATTTCATTTGTGTCGACTGAGATGTGATCGTTGTTGAATGCGATTGATTTGATTCAATGATATCGTTGTGTTCTTGATCTGAGTGTTCGATTTGTTCTGTGTGATTTGCTTTGACCAGGGGGAAACAAAGTGTAAAAACCAAGTGAGACTGTTTCTGTTGGACTGTCCACTATAACATAGATAGGGCCAAAAAAATAATTAAGTAATGCGGACTCTTCCTTCTGCTTGACTGTCCGCTGTATAGTATAGTGGACATAGATAGGGCCGAAAAAAAAACTAAGTGTTGGGGAGTCTTCCTTCTGCTTGACTGTCCGCTGTATAGTATGGCGGACATAGATAGGGCCGAAAAAAAAACTAAGTGTTGGGGAGTCTTCCTTCTGCTTGACTCTCTGCTGTATAGTATAGGGGACACAGATAGGGCCGAAAAAAAAACTAAGTGTTGGGGAGTCTTCCTTCTGCTTGACTGTCCGCTGTATAGTATAGCGGACATAGATAGGGCCGAAAAAAAAAACTATGTGTTGGGGAGTCTTCCTTCTGCTTGACTGTCCGCTGTATAGTATAACGGGCGTAGATAGGGCCGAAAAAAAACGAAGTGTTGGGGAGTCTTCCTTCTGCTTGACTGTCCGCTGAATAGTATGGCGGACAAATTATTTTTTTGATTTTCCTATGAAGGGCCTATTCGCGCACACTTTAGCGCCAAATTCATAGCTTGCGAAAAATATTAGAATTTTTTTGGTCACTTTATTTTTGCTCATAGCACCTTAGGCACGCTATATAGCCCATTTCTACGAATTTTGGTGAAAAACGAGAAAATTATTTTTTGATTTTCCTATGAAGGACCTATTCGCGCACACTTTAGCGCCAAATTCATAGCTTGCGAAAAATATTGGAATTTTGTTTTGTCACTTTTTTTTGCTCATTGCACCATAGGCACGCTATATAACCCGTTTCTATGAATTTCGGCGAAAAACGAGACAAATAATTTTTTTGATTTTCATATGAAGGGCCTATTCACGCACACTTTAGTGCCAAATTCACAGCTTGCGAAAAATATTGGAATTTGTTTTGTCACTTTTTTTGCTCATTGCACCATAGGCACGCTATATAGCCCGTTTCTATGAATTTCGGCGAAAAACGAGACAATTTTTTTTTATTTTCCTATGAATGGCCTATTCGCGCACACTTTAGCGCCAAATTCATAGCTTGCAAAAAATATTGGATTTTTTTTGTCACTTTTTTTTGCTCATTGCACCATAGGCACGCTATATAGCCCGTTTATATGAATTTCGGCAAAAAACGAGACCAATTATTTTTTTGATTTTCCCATGAAGGGCCTATTCGCGCACACTTTAGCGCCCAATTCATCACTTGCGAAAAATATTGGAATTTTTTTTGCTCATTGCACCTTAGGCACGCTATATAGCCTATTTCTATGAATTTCGGCGAAAAACGAGACAAATTATTTTTTTGGTTTTCCTATTAAGGTCCTATTCGCGCACACTTTAGCGCCAAATTCATAGCTTGCGAAAAATGTTGTAATTTTTTTTGTCACTTTTTTTTGCTCATTGCACCTTAGGCATGCTAGTTAGCCCATTTCTATGAATTGTTGGGGGACTCTTTCTTCTTTCTGTTGTGCTGTCTGCTTTACTATATAGCGGACATGCATAGGACAAGAAAAACCATGGTTTGGAAGGTCCCAATTATAGTATGGCGGATGTAGTTAGAAACATAAATTCCTAACATTTTACATGCTTCAAAAGACGGGATTCGCTAATTAGAATGACATGTGGATAAGTGTCGGTTGGAATGAAATCCTAACATGCAGTAGGAAGAGATATATATATATCACTCTTCATTTGACATATACTCATCAGATAAGTACTGATCATTGATTAAAATATTGTTTCTCTTGTTTGATTTGAGCTGCCTCCCACTAGTCTCGGCCATTTCTTCCGCAAGTTGAAGCATGTAAAATCGTTTTCTACGCAGCAACATCCAGTTATTCTCCATACGAATTCGGTGCACAACTTTCTTACACTGCTTAACATTACGCCTCGACATACTAAGTGAACGACGTTGCGGCACAGGTGCCCTCAGCGCGGTGAGATCTTGGTGTAGTGCTTCTGATTCCGTAACTCGATATGCCCATTCTCTCCGTAAACCGCAATAATACTCTCTCGGATCCGTGTACTTCACTTCTTTGTAGTTGTCGTTCCTTTCACACAACAACCACACAGGCTCACGTCCCCGCAAACTAGAACTCCCAGGAACTCCTGCCATTTAACTTAGGCAGTTCTAATGCGATGAGCATGGCTAACATATATAAATAAGCCCACACACACATTGGGGGATATTGGTGTGATAGCTACACAATAGTCTGCCCATCTCTGGTGACAAGACAAGTCTCTGGACATTGAAGATGACAATAGTTGGAGACAATAGCATGCATATGTCATAAAGTTGACAAGTCTTTGGTGACAAGACAAGCCTCTTTGGTGACAAGACAAGTCTCTAGTCTATTGCAAAGGCTTGTCACATCTCATAAAGTTGAACCTGTAGCATCTCATAAAGTAGTCCCGTTTCAAAGTATATATAAGTACATGCATTGCACGAAGGGCAAAGGGCATAGAGTGATATACTCCCAATTTCATAACAACTCTGGAAATGTCATATACTCCACGAGATATTTTTGAAGCAATGGGTCGTTACTGGGCGGGCGAAGATGAATTTCACTATTCTTTGCGTCCAAGTTTGTGTTACGAGACAAGCTATGTTAATACATTACGTGCAGAATGGTCTTATCGGATGAATGAATATGAGGTCTTAGTAGCTGATTCACGGCGCATGAATATACCCATACCTCGACAAAAGGCAATCAACATGCCTCGAATTACGCACATGGAGCTTGAAAGGCCACTGCATCGAATACGTGAAGAAAATAATAGAATGAGAGTTCGTCAAAGTAGGCATAACTTACGTCGTATGGCACGTGATGCACATGAAGATGGCAACAACAATGAAGCACAAGTATACTGGAAGATGAAAGACAGATATAACAGTAACAAGTTTAACACAGGGATTTATACTGGTTCGGCCCCACCAGCCTACGTCCAGTCCTCGAGCACTCCACACAAGGGAGACCTACTCAAGCCTTTCACTAAACCAACTAGCTTCGGGTGCTAGCTCAAACCGTTGTACAATATCCGAAACCCTTCCAAGGTTTCCAACATATTACAAATGAAAAGAGATTACAATTTGAATACAATAAACAGGCTCCTTCTTGAGCAGATAGTACAATGAAAGTTTGAAGCTAAGCCTTCTTAGGTGGGAAAATCTATATCCTTTCAAGAACCAAACCAAGAAGCTTACAAAGAACTTTCTCAAAGGTAAACTCACTCAAAAGACAATTGATAAGAATAAGAGATTGAGATGAGAGAGTTTTTACTAGTAAAAATTTGCGCGAGAGAAAAATGTGATAAATGCTCTAACAGATTCCCTATTTATACAGGAAGGAAATAGTGGACCGTTAGGAAGAAAAACCAAACAAGAAGGATTCGACTAAAACATTTTGGCTTCGACTGAAAGTCTTGGCTTCGACTAAAACATTTGGCTTCGACTGAAAAACTTGACTTCGACTAAAACATTTGACTTCGACTGAAAGTCATAGCTTCGACTGAAAGTCACAGCTTCGACTTAAAGTTTTAGCTTCGACTAAAACATTTTGGTTTAGACTAAAAAACTTGACTTCGACTAAAAATCTTGGCTTCGTTCTTTACTAGAATTTCTGTCAGATCTTTTAAGAAAGACTTAAAGAAAAACTAATCAATAAAAAATATACTTCAAGATCTTGCATCTTCATCTGTAGTCCAAAACTTGAGTCCAAACAAGTCCAAATTCTTTGTCATCCATGTCAAGGTCGAGCAAAGTCTCTGTCATCCATGTCAAGATTATGTCTTTGTTTGATTAAGATAAAACCTGAAATGTTTTAACTTTAATAATATTTTCAGATTAATGTTAGATAAGATAAGTCTGAAATCATCAAAATCAACAAGTCAACAGATGAGAACCGCATTAGTACTATATTTTGGGTGGATGCCCGTTCTAGAGCTGCTTACCAAAATTTTGGGGATGTTGTGACGTTTGACACCACATACCGCACAAATAAGTACTCTATGCCTTTTGCTCCGTTCACTGGGGTGAACCACCACTATCAGTCAATCTTGTTTGGCTTTGCCCTGCTTAGGGATGAGACGGAGGAGTCATTTACGTGGTTATTTGAAACGTGGCTTAAAGCAATGTATCATATTCCTCCAAAGACCATCATCACCGACCAAGATCTCGCAATGAAAAATGTAATCGCTATGGTCCTTCCAGATACTCACCATGGCATGTGCACATGGCACATACGTAACAAATATCCCGAACGGCTTTACAATGTATATGCAAACCATCCGACATTCAAGAGTGACTTTAATACATGTGTGAAGAAATCGTTGACGGTAGACGTGTTCGAGGAGAGGTGGGCCAAGTTAATGGATGACTACTATTTGCACAATCATGAATGGTTACAAGCGTTGTATGAGATCAAGACACAATAGGTCGCTGCCTACACGAAATTTTTTTTTGCAGCCGGAATGACTACGACCTCGAGAAGCGAAGGTATGAATGCATTCTTTGATGGGTATGTACGCCATTCTTCAACTATAAAAGAGTTTGTACTAGAGATACAGAAAGCCATTGACAAACAATTTTTCCTTGAGAGAGAAGCCGACGCAGCTACAGTTTACAGAGAAAGAGCCCTAGTAGTTTTTTCACCTTTGAAGGCTTATGCGGCTCAAGTCTATACCAAGGAAATGTGTAGGACAGTTTCAAGAGGAACTACTAAAGTCGAATCAATATAGCATGACAAAGTTGCACGAGTATTCCACCAGAGATCTCAAGGTTTATGCTTTGACAAATGTGACGAATTTTGCCAATCCGTGCTCTTCGTCGGCTCCGAGGAACATAAGACATTTTACGGTAGCAGTTTGTATGGACACCGGGTTTGTTAATTGCAACTGTCAACTGTTTGAGCATAAATGTATACTTTTTCGACACGCGTTGAGGTTTTTTTGGCGCCAAGAATGCTCGTGAAATCCCTCCAGAGTATATCTTGGATCGGTGGACGAAGGAAGCCAATATAGTCCACGGTGACGTTCCTTACGTACCCAATGTTTCAGTTGATTTCGAGCAATCTGAGACGCTGCGATATAATCACCTTTGTAACATTATGCATGGTTTATCATTGGATGCAGCGTCAACATTTGATGGGTACATGTATCAAGTTGAAGCAGCCGCACGGGATAAGGCTAACCTTGCACATTTTAGGATGGCATTACCAGAAAGACGGGACAATCCGACAACTCGGACGACTCCAGCAGGTAGATTCAATCGAGCTTCACAGCCAGTCATTGACAGCACTAGCCTGCAAGGTGAGGAGGACGATATTTTTGATCAAATTATTTCTCAAACAAAAGGGCGAAAACGTGCAATACGTATGAAGAATCCGATTGAAGAAGCAACGGGTCAAAAAAAATTGCGAAAGTGTGCGTTGTGTAATAAGATGACTGATCATGACAAGAAAAACCATTATAAAGTGCTAGGTATCAAACCTGGCAGTATGGTCGAGGAGGACGATGATGAGGAAAAGTGTTAGGGTTAATGTTTCAGTTGTTTAAATTGAACTTTTATAATGTTTAAATTTGTGATTTGGTTTGTGGATTCTTGTCAGTTTTTTTTAAATTGCACCTTAGGCATGCTAATTAGCCCATTTCTATGAATTTCGGCAAAAATCGAGACAAATATTTTTTTTGGTTTTCCTATGAAGGGCCTATTCGCGCACACTTTATCGCCCAATTCATAACTTCCGAAAAATCTTGTATATCTTTTTGTCAGTTTTTTTGCTCAATATACCTTAGGCACGCTAATTAGCCCATTTCTATGAATTTCGGCAAAAATCGAGACAATTTTTTTTTTTGGGTTTTCCTACGACGCGCCTATTCGCACACAATTTAGGCACGCTATTTTTTCACTTTTTTGTTGCCCATTGCACCTTATGCACGCTAATTAGCCCATTGTCCAAAATAAAACAATAGTAATAATAAGGCTAATTCAATTTCAAACCTTAATATCAAAAATCCAACAATAGTAATAATAATCCATACGAACGTCTACTACATCTCAGGCGAATGTTAAGGAAGGCATCTAGCTACACCTTTTTTCAGTTCCCAGGCTATCCTATATCTCAACATCAAGGCATCAGTTCGAGACCACGACGTATATTCGAGCACATCCGAGCGAGCTATGTAGTCCATGTACTTGAGGACGTAAATCCCGCAATCATTACTGTTATATTGCTTTGGTCGGTTTTGTATCATCACGACCGCCCAAGGCTCTATCATTGTTTTGCTCGTGATGAGTTCCCCCTTAATATGTCAGCACGCTAGTGGAATGATAGTAGTCTGCATCCAACAATAAAAAAAGGTTATCAGGCCTATGTAATAAGCATAATAGACTATGAGCGAAGGTCAAGAAATATAAACTAACCACCGCATTGATGTACGTGGAGTACATCTGCGCCAGCTGCCGACCAGGTCCGTCTTCCCTTAGGCTATCGTATATGTGGACCACTTTATTCTCTGGAAAGAGAACTAATAGGAAGAAGTGGCTTGCATGAAGATCAGGTAGCATGATTAGGTTCGCCTCAAATGCGTGACATTGGTAGTTCGCGTTCAAGTAGGAAAGCACGTTTGCAGATGGTCGCCATTCACCCTTGCTTGTCCCTTGCATCCTCCTCCATGCTGTGAACTCCTTCATGCTATTCATCATGATGGGGACAAGATAAGAGGGATACATGTTGAGCTTTAAAGTTAGGGAGGGGTTATAATTTAGCTCTCTAACACAGAGCAGATCTATATAAGCGTCCATGACCCAATTCGAAATATCTGTGTCCGACGCCAACAGTCTTATATCAGAGTGACCTATGAATCCCGAGACAGGAAAGTATGTTGAACCGACGGGCTCATGCCCGAAGTAGTGCCGGTCGATCCAATCTCGTTTGGTCGGACTCATCGTCGGTTTTCCTTTATCCGATCGGATTCTTAGGCGCTACGCCTGGATTCCTACTTGGGTCACCTGACTCTGGTGCTGAGAGTCGTACGCGTCAGGAGGCAAGCGACTAGACGGCTCCCACAGCTGACTCTGGGGCAAAGAGTCATACGCGTCAGGAGGCAAGCGATTAGACGGCTCCCACACCACACTCTGGGGCAAAGAGTCGTACGCGTCAGGAGGCAAGCAACTAGACGGCTCCCACACCTGACTCTGGGGCTGAGAGTCGTACGCGTTAGGAGGCAAACGACTAGACGGTTCCCCTTGGTAACCTCGGTACGCAAGACTAAAGTTGTGAACTTCAGTCTTGTACCTCTCAATGGATCTCTTGAGATTGTCATGAGCCTTCCCGAAAAACCAGTCAAATCCCTCCAGCTGCTTGAACACCTCAGTGCCCTAGTCAACCTAAAAAACATGCATAGAAAATATGGCTAATCATTTTAGGCATGGTCGATAAGGTGCACAAATAAAAATTGATGGAGAGTGCATGACTTACAATGTTCAACGCCCAGAACTGGTCATAGACCTCACGTGGCGCATACGATGTCTTCCTCACCTGGGAAGGTCGATACACCCTTGTGTGCGTCACCTTGAGAAACCATTTCAGGTACTCCTCGATACTGATGTCGTCGTCCTTCAGCGATACAAGGCTATCATATGTTTTTGCCAAGTATTCCACTGTTGTACCTCGTCGCTCAACAAATTCAAGGCATCAGGCACCTCGAAGTTTGGACCTCGACCACTCCTATATGGCCGTATGTCTATCGCGGGTTTTGGTATCCCTTGTAGACAGCCAGCTTGCCTCATAGCTCGATCGGGCATCTGAAACTCACATACTTCAAAGTGAATAAGCGGCACCCGAACCAAACCTGCCAGCACGTACGAAACCGGAAGTTGCCAACACCACTCATCCAACCGATGCATCACCTTGCCATATGGCTACCACGTCACCTGGGAAGCATCCAATATCTCTAGTCCCCCCCGATAGAACTTTAGATTGTGGTGAGGGTCTACCTGTCTCCTCCGGTTGGTCGTAGGCCCCAAGGCCCACACCCTAGGCCACGTCTCATCGGAATATACCCGCGGTTGTGGATGACCCGTGGGTAGCCTCTCGTAAGACCAAACCTGTGAATGCAAACATTATATGGAATTAGTAATTAATCACGAATATATTGACACGTCAAAACAAGAATATAAATGCTCATACCTATAATAGAGTCAGGCAGGCGGCAATAGACTTGGTACCCTTTCTCGTAGCCTTATGCAGTGCTCGATATAGGTGCGCAAGGACAGCTGAACCCCATTACTTCCGGACATTGGAATACTGCCCAGCAGAATTATTCCACTATCAAAAATGAAATTCTTTCTATAGTTAATTGTATTCTCAAATTTGAAGGGGACCTTTTGAATCAAGAGTTTTTACTACGAATTGATTGTAAAGCTGCTAAAGACGTTCTTGAAAAAGATGTCAAAAATATTGCTTCAAAACAGATTTTTGCTAGATGGCAAGCTTTGCATTGCCAACAAAATGTTTAGTGATAGCTGTGACTAAAGTAGTAACAGTGTCAGAAAGAGGTTGTTCGTTAATGAAAATGGGATTACCATTAGGTTCGACCTTAATAGAGTTCAGAATATTATTCTGATCAGTGGGAGTAAGATAAAAATCCCACCATCCACGAAGTTGACCAGTAAAACCAGCAATAAGATATCTAGCTATTGTGGCTTCGTTTTCTCCGGCATTACTGTTGCGGGCACTGTTGGTCGCCATAAGCATATGTTGCTATATACATACATGTATGTACATTTATACATACATGTATGTACATTTATACATACATGTATGTACATTTATACATACATGTATGTACATTTATACATACATGTATCTACATTTATACATACATGTATCTACATTTATACATACATGTATCTACATTTATACATACATGTATCTACATTTATACATACATATATCTATATATATATACATACATGTATTTATATATATATATATATATATATATATATATATATATATATATATATATATATATGGGAGCTGATCCGTTGAGAGCGCTAGCAAAATAGCCTATTTTGCAAGCGCGATCTGGCCGTCCATCCTGAAAGATGGACGGCCCAGATCGCGCATTTTCAAAAATTGTCAGTCGTCCGTGACATAGTGTCGCGGATGGACTTTTGACCTTTTTGCCCCTCCGCCCTTGTCCGCTACACTGTATACCGGACGGCATTCAAGTCCTGACACGTGACAGCAAAAAGACGTCCGCTATACAGTGTAGCGGACGTCCCCTAGGCTGACACCTGTCAGGACCTGTCCCGTCGCCCGCCAAGAAAGTCTCCCATCAGGTCTTTATTTCTACACGTGTCAGAGTGTCGGCAATAATTTCCGCTATACAGTGTCGCGGACATTATTGCCCCTATACCCAAAAGTTCCCTAATTCTCAGCCATTTCGGCAAAATTTTCTTCTCCTTCAGATTCACTTCCTTCCATTTTCGGCTCCCCTCAAGCTTCGAGTAACACTTGCTTCAAGCTTCAGTCAAGCAAGGTAGGTTTCTGATCTCAAATGTTTTCTGGATGGATTGACTAATAAAGTATAATTATTTTTTTTGGACAAAAAAGTATAGATTTTTGGTGATGTTCAAGAAATTTGTCACTCTATTCATCAACTTGTGATGTTCTAGAAATTAATTTGTAGAATTAAAACAAATGTATTGTAGTTAATTTTGATTTTTTTGAGGTTCGCTAACTTCGACACATGTATCCTATTTAAATTCGAATTTTTGGAGATACGTTTGTTGTATTTTAGCATGATGAATTTGTCTATTTATCTTAGTAATTTTAATATGTTATGTTCAATAAATCTATAATTAGCAAAATGGGAGACTTTTGAGATTATGTATATGGTATATTTGTCATCCTAAATTGGTCATTTGATTGTTAAGCGTAGTCTATTTCTACATAGGTCTTGTTTCACAATGTCTGATTTCGTGTCGAGCTCCAACACCCCCGTAGATGCTAGTGATCTGTATCTAGGACGAACCTTTCAAACATTGGAAGAAGCTGGAGAATGTTTCCGAGTGTATTCACTGAGAGTTGGTTTTGGCATTAGAATAAAGACTACAAGAACGAGCAACGTAACGAAAAAGATATGCTCTCGCTTATACGAGTGTCATAGGGGCAGAAACCCAGTACAAAATGAGACACGCGTAGGCAACGATGACAGTGATGATGAAATAGGATATTCGCGCAGAAGGCGGGACTGCTTTGCGTGAACGAATTGCCAGGTCAAGATGTTCGTAAGCTATAAACCCAAGCAAGATCATTGGCTTATTACCAGCCTGGAACTGGCACACAATAACCCATTAGCAACCCCTTCTAAGGTGAGTCAGATGCATCAACACAAGAAGATGGGTAACGTCGCGAGGAGCCTCATTCACACAATGAGCGATGCGCGGCTAGGACCCACCGACATGATTAATGTTCTTACTGAACAGGCTGGGGGAATTCAAAATTTAAACTTTAACACGACAGACGTTCGTAACGCGGTCCGAACCCATAGATGAGCCGCGTATGACCTCAATGATGCTTAAGCCACAATGAGCCTATTGAAATGGATGTAGATGGAGGACCCGCAGTTTACCTTCGATTATAAACTTGACGACGAGCATCGAGTTAGCATAATTTTTTGGGTCGACAGTCGTTTGAGGCTTGCTTATAAGCATTTTGGGGATGTCGTGACTTTCGACACCACATACCGTACCAACAAGTACTTGATGTCATTCACCGCTTTCACGGGGGTCAATCATCATTATCACTCCATCCTGTTCGGGTTCGCCTTGTTAAGGGACAAGAGCGAGAGTTCTTTTGAATGGTTGTTTAGGGCGTGGTTGGAGGCCATGAACAACAAAGCACCGAAAGTTATCATCACCGATCAAGATTTGTCAATGAAGAAGGTTATTGCCACCGTCTTCCCAGATACTCGATACAACTTGTGCACTTGGCACATAAGCAACAAATACCCCGAACGTTTGCATCACGTGTATGCAAAGTTTCCAGACTTTAATCAAGATTTTGACATGTGCGTTAGCAAGTCACTAACGATTGAGGAATTTTAGGAGAGGTGGGAAAAGCTTGTTGAGAATTACTCATTGCAAGACAACGAGTGGCTCCAGCACTTGTACGAGCTCAAAGAGCAATGGATTGGCGTTTACACGAGGAGGCATTTTTCGACGGGCATGAAAATGATGGGCAGGAGTGAATCTATGAATGCCACGTTCGATAGTTACGTGGGTACAACTACCAATTTGAAGAGTTTCGTCACATCCGCACAGAAAGCGGTTGCGTCGTTATTCGTGAAAGAAAGGGCTGTAGAATTTGCAACCACGTACAAACAGAGGAGAAGGTTGCTTGAGACCCCGCTGGAGCTAAACGGTGGCAAAGTCTATACGAAGGAGATCTTCTTGCTATACCAAGTAGAGCTGCAAAAATTGGGACGATACTGTATAAACAAGGTGGCAGAAAAGTCTACGCGTGAGTACAAGGTTTATTCACTCGTGAATGACCTCATCCCTGAGAAGCTGTGCAGAATGTATACGGTGAGCCACGACACATTGACGGACTCAGTGACATGTATTTACAAGAAGTTTGAGTTCCATGGCATCTTGTGTAGACACATTCTGTGATTTTTCACCCAGAAGAATATCAGGACAATCCCCGATAAATACGTCTTGCCACGGTGGACGAAAGGTGCAAACATGTTGCACGATACCATTGCCTTTCCGGAGCACCCGTATACTGACTTTGAAGAATCAGAGACGTTGCGGTATAATCATCTGGTGATGATGTTCACCCGTTTGTCCGTAAAGGCTGCTGCTACAATGGTCGGTTATAAACATCTCCTCGAGGTAGCTCAGCAGCAAGAGCCCATCGTCGACCAGTTGGAAGCAGCTTC
>JAVXUO010001534.1:17500-20000 GCA_033065855.1 Escallonia rubra | reverse complement strand
ACAGCGCTGGCAAGCCTGCCAGCGCTGGCAATGGATCAGCTCCCATATATAATATATATATATATATATATATATATATAATATACGTATATATATATATATATATATATATATCTATGTATATGTATATATATATATATATACACACACATATATATATATATATATATATATATATATATATGTGTGTGTGTGTGTGTATATATGTGTACACATAGATATATATATATATATATATATATATATATATATATATATATGTATATATATATATAGACACATATATATATATATATATATATATATATATATATATATATATATCTATGTGTACACATATATACACACACACACACATATATATATATATATACATATATATATATATATACATATATATACATATATATGCATATATCTATGTATACATATATATGTATACATATATATATGTATATACATATATATATATACATAGATATATGTATATATATATGTATATATATATGTATACATAGATATATGTATACATATATATCTATGTATATATATATATATGTATACATAGATATATGTATACATATATATCTATGTATATATATATATATATATATATCTATGTATATATATATTATATATATATATATCTATGTATATATAGATATATATATATATATATATATATATATATATATATATATATATATGTATATATACAGTCCTTTATCTTTCTATATTAGATACTTTCTATACTTAATATTAATGATTAATTAAAACAATTACTAAGTTTTTACATTCATATAAAAGACATGGATAATAACAGTTTTTATCAAACGAATTTTCTTTTTGAAAGCAGATCATTCAGATCTTTTTTAACAATTTAATAATATCTCTCAATGACTTGTGAATGTTTAAATGTTTCTTTTATATTTCTGATATTAAACTCATTTAATCATGTTAGATTAGAGATAACTTCATTCAATTCATAGAGACATTTCACCACAAGAGCGTTTTCACCCCAAAATAACTAAGAGCTTTGTAAGAAAAATGAAGTTACTTAAAAGCCAGATAGACGAAAGATTGCTGGCAATCGTATAAGTCTAGTGAAGAACTGAGAAGAACATCAAAGAGATTTGAATTTTTGTTTTAAGTTTGAGACTATTCCTGATAGTCTAAAAGAACTAGATATCAGCTTTAGTCCTTCTCTTAAAACTCCCAGCATAGATAAATTTGACCCTGTAATAAATCATAAAATAGAATTAGATCAAAAAATTAACAGAGCTATAGAAGAAATACTAAATCTAGATGAGACAAATGCTCATGTTCATTTTTACTACAAACTAAAATATCATCAATGTATACTAAAATAAAGTCATTATAAGGTCTGAAAATATCATTCATTTTACGTTGGAAGATACTAGGTGCTGTCTTAAGGCCAAATGGCATAACAAGCCATTCGTATAGACCTTCTGGTGTGGTAAATGCTGTCCACTTAATGTCTTCAGGCCACATTTTGATTTGATAAAAGCCTGATTTGCAATCGAATTTGCTAAATATCTTTTTGCCTTGAATTTTACTTAAAAGAAAGGTCTTATTAGGAATGCAAATACTATAGGAAACATAGTTCTTACTTGGCTATTTTGTGTTAATTTTCCTATAAATGTAGTGCAAATTAAAAGATTTTTGCCTTGTTGAAAATCTTCATATCCTTTTGTCATTATTTTTACTTTAATATTTTTTGCAAAATCTCTAGTATTTGTATGTCATAAAGCCTAAAAAGCTAATAGTAAGCCTAAAAGATGCTAAGATGCTCTGTCTGTTGAACAAAAAACACTAGATAAAGAAAATAATTTATTAATAGAAGAAATGGATAATATACTAGAATCTATAGAACCAGAAAACTTAAATTTAGATGAAAACGGATTAGTTAATCAAGCTAGAATTTATTTCAAAGATCTTAGCATATTGTTTATGATTTCATTAGGTACACCTAAGTTTTCCTTATAATTTCGTAAACACTATACAATTAATCTAGACCAAAGTACACTATAGAATGATTTCAAGAAGAGTCTAGACCAAAGTACAATAGAAAAACCTATAAAAGATATAAGCAACCTAGAAAAACATACTATTTAAGAAAAAGCAAAGCAAGAAGACCTTTCTTAAATCCTAAACATGTTAGAAAATACGATACTAGAAGAATTTATAAAAACAAAATCACATGTTACTCTTGCGGAGAACCAGAAATTTGCTTTAATTCTATCATTCGTGTATTCAATTACAGTTAAAGCTAAATAGAATCCATCGTTATTAGTAGTTCCTGAATTTTCACCTAAGCCTTTTGTATTTTAAAGTTTTGTTCCAAAGGATGTCTTTTACCTCTAGGTCGATAATTAGGTCTTTCAGATCTATTATTATTATCAATGTTTGCACTTTGTCTAGGTAAATTGCCGTAAGAATAACGTGGTCTTGTATGTGGTTGAGTAGTATAGAATCTACC
>JAVXUO010001534.1:0-12500 GCA_033065855.1 Escallonia rubra | reverse complement strand
CTCTTTCATGCGATTGCAAAATTTGACAATAATGCCCTGCGAAGCTGAAAAAACCCCAACCGCAAGAAAAACTAGCGGTTGGGGGCCCACGGGAACACACCCAACCGCAACAAAGTGCAGCGGTTGGACATCACCCCCAACCGCTACAATTTGTTGTTGTTGGTCATCATTGCAATTTTTTTTAAGCATTCTCCATTTCGTAGCATGGCCCACATTTATTTAATGCCAACCGCCACTAAGTGTAGCGGTTGGTATATATATATATATATATACATACATACATGTATATATACATGTATGTATGTATATATACATGTATGTATGTATATATATATATATATATATATATATATATATATATATATGTATGTGTGTACATATATATATATGGGAGCCGATCCCTGTCTACCGGTGGAGAAATTGTTATTTCTCCTCCATAAATCTAGCCGCCCACGTGTACTCGTGGACGGCTCAGATGTGTTTTTTTTTCTTGAAAAAGTTGCAACCGCTGCTCTTTCATGCGGTTGCAAAATTTGACAATAATGCCCTGCGAAGCTGAAAAAACCCCAACGGCAAGAAAGACTAGCGGTTGGGGGCCCACGGGAGCACACCCAACCGCAACAAAGTGCAGCGGTTGGCCATCACCCCCAACCGCTACACTTTGTGGCGGTTGGTCATCATTGCAATTTTTTTTAAGCATTCACCATTTCTCTCCATTTCGTAGCATGGCCCACATATTTTTAATGCCAACCGCCACTAAGTGTAGCGGTTGGTATTTTTTTTTTTGCTCTTCTCTTCTTGGTTCTCATATACATATATATAATAATGCATTTTTTTGTCCTTTGCCTTGTCCTGTTTTGGCCTTTGCCTTGTCCTATCGCGTGATGTCCTTTTTCCCCCCGTGATGTCCTTCTTCCAGAAATGCCATGTCAATGCAGCTCATAGCTCGGCCGGACAGTCCTCTGCAATTTATAATCCATTCTCCCCGACTCTTTCTCGACAGAGCCCTTTCTTCCCCTCTCCATCATATTTACCAACTCTCTTCATACTCCATATCTCACCTACATAATCTCCACGACAATACAAACAAACAAAATTTACGCTAGAAGATCGGTGGATAAGCTCTAGAAGATTAGTGGATTTTTCTTTAAATATATCAAGTTAAAACAAGTAAGTATTTCGAATTTTCTTATAATTCAATGTTAATTTCAAATTCATGTTTTTTGAAATTAACATTGAATTATAAGAAAATTCGAATTTTCGAATTTTCTTATATCAAGTTAAAACAAGCTCTAGAAGATTACCATAATTGTTCTTACCAATGGATTGTTTAAATTGTGTTATGCTTAAATTGTTCTTACCATAGTCTCAAATTCATGTTTTTTGAGAGTTTGAAATTAGGGATTGAACTAGCGTTTATTAGTAAATATTCATTAGAAGTCCAAAAATAGTCATTGTAGACTCAAATCGAAGAGAACGAAAATACAAATTGAACGAAACAAAAATCAGATCAATCGGAGATCGGATGAGCGGTTTTTTTAGGCGTCAAAATTATGTTTATACAAATCGGGGTATTACATTTATAGATTCCAAAATAGCAGTTTTTTTGGGCATCAAAATTAGGATTTTTAATTATTTTCAAAATTAGATTTTATTAGGGCTTCGAAATTGGCGGTTTATTCGGGCTTCGAAATTAGGATTTTAGGATTACGTGTTCTCATTTAGTTTGGGAATGTAAATATTATGCACGCTAATAGCACGAAGTTCGAAAAAACTTTTTAAAAGAAATAGTCACCCGGAAGTGACACGTGGCGTGTCCTTTCTCTATAAATTCTGAAACCAATCCCTCATGAAGGACAACTTATAAATTTAAGATAAAAAATGACAATTGTCCTTTTATTTAAAGAAAAGCCGGCCACTGTTCTTAAAAATATGGGATAATACCATTTTAGTCCCCTGAACTATCCCCGTTTTTTTATTTTGGTCCATGTACTTTAAAATTCGTTAAATCAGTCCCTGTACTTTGTGCCGTCATCAATTTAGTCCCTCCGTTAACATTTCTGTTAAAACTCGGGGGTATTTTAGTCAAATAATGAAAAAATATGGGATAATACCATTTTAGTCCCCTGAACTATCCCTGTTTTTTTAGTTTGGTCCCTATACTTTAAAATTCGTTAAATTAGTCCATGTACTTTGCATCGTCATTAATTTAGTCCCTCCGTTAGCATTTCTGTTATAAATTTAGGAATATTTCAGTCAAGCCCTAGCCTTATAGTCCTCAACCTCTCCCCCTTACCTTTCTCTCTCTTCTCCCTTCCCCGTCTTCCTTTCCTCCCTCTCTTCTCCATCCTAGCAGCCACCACCAAAATCATGAACTCCAAATTTCATCCCTTTAAAACTAAACCCATCAATCATCTTCCACTACAATTACATACGACTCACCACATGGAACATCCTTTGCCTGATTTAACATACCCTTCCTCCTCCCTCCCAACACCAACACCCCAATTACAGCAAAGGAAACTAGGAAGCCCACCCAATTCCTTCCATTCTCATATCTGCAACGAAAAATGACAAGAATCTGCAAAGGAAACCCAGGAAGGTCACTCATCTCTATGAAGGGCTTATGCATTCCACCAATTGCTAGAGAAAAGGCGGAAGCGGTGATGGTTGATTTACGGTGGTCGCAGCAGATGTGGGGGAAGAAGAATGGGGGATATTGGGGGGTTAATAGCAGGTATGATGAACAGGTCTTCTTGTGGCTGAGAATGGTGGTGATCGAACGGCTGGTGGTGATGGTTGATTTATGGTGGTGGTAGCAATGGTGGAAAGGCGGGGGGGGGGGGGGGGGGAAGGGGGTGGTGCGGGTTGGGGGAAGGCAGAAAGAGAAGATATATGAAATTTTTTTTCATTATTTTACTAAAATACCCCCGAGTTTTAACATAAATGCTAACGGAGGGACTAAATTAATGACGATGCAAAGTACAGGGACTGATTTAACGAATTTTAAAGTACATGGACCAAAATAAAAAAGCGGGGATAGTTCAGGGGACTAAAATGGTATTATCCCATATTTTTTCATTATTTGACTAAAATACCCCCGAGTTTTAACAGAAATGCTAACGGATGGACTAAATTAATGACGATGCAAAGTACTGAGACTGATTTAACGAATTTTAAAGTTCAGGGACCAAAATAATAAAACGGGGATAGTTCAGAGGAGTAAAATGGTATTATCCCTAAAAAAAAACCAACAGCTCGACTCAACTGTTCGTAAGGATTTTATATATTTTTTAAAAAAAGTCAAAGACCGATTGAAAGATTGGTTGAAGGAAGAAGACACTGTGTGTTCCTAAGGTGTAACACTATGTGTGTTTCATGTGAATACGAAACATAATTGTCGCTAAAGGTGAAAACTTACTTAGACAGTTTTTCACGAATTTATAAAAAATAGCTAGACCTAGATTTTGTCAAAGTACAAAAAAGAGACCCTAGTTATTATTAAAAGATCTATATCAGGGAAAAATTTCAGATTTTCCCAAAGACAAGAAAAGGGATAACTGATACGGGGAACCTTGTAACTTTGCAGTGTAATTTAAAATATCAAGCTAGCGCGATTTCGCGCGAAAATTTTATGAGAACCTATGATGTTGGGAAGTTACATTTCCCAGGACTTCGGGCCATTCCGAAGTCGTTAGCTATTTTTTTGGCCGAACGGGCTTTTAAGTGCTCGATCCGGACACCGTTTCGGGATTTTTGGGCGAAAATTTTGTAAAATACTTTTTAGATCAAGAATGAATTCAGGAAGCTTAAAATAGCATTTCAAAACACTTTTGAGATTTTTCTGATGCCAGGGGACATTTTGGTAATTTTCCCGGTAAAGTTTTTCAAAGGACTTTTTAGTCCAGAAATGATTGTAAAACACCTGAAAGTTTGTTTTGAAGCTGATTTGGGGCATTAGGGTGATAATGAACCCTCGGGGGCATTTCGGTAATTTGCCGCTCAGCGGGGGTATTTTGGTAATTTTTCCTCTAAAATTTTCCGAATGACTTTTAGTTCAGGAAGGGGTGTAAGACATTGTATGAGTTATTTTAAAGTTGTTCTGAGATGTTTGTTGGGGCGATGGCTGCTAGGGATAAGTTGGGGGTGTTTTGGTAACTTTCCCCTTTAAAATTTTCTAAGGAAATATTTTGTATATAATTGATGTAAAACATTTAAAAAGTAGTTTTATAACGGGTTTGAGGTGTTGGTGGTGTAGCGGCCATCGGGGGGGTATATTGGTAAATTGCCACGTTGGCGCTAAATTTTAGGGAACGCGCGTAATTAAGCGTTCGGAGTGGTGGGAAGTGAGGAATGGTGTTAATACATTGAAATAATGAGATAATGACTATTGCTAATGCAATGGTAAGGTAGGTTAAAGATCCAGTTATAGTTTTGGAATGTAAATATTATGGACGCTAAGTTGGTTTACAATTATATTTTGTTCATAGAAATATGGATTTCAACCCCGGACCTCATGATAAATCAATCCTATACGATGATGATGACCACGTCGCAAGGTACGTATTTGACGGTGTCGATAGGGGTGTTTTGGAAACAATTCAAAGCACAAGTCACCTCGAAGAGTGGGTACTAAACGAGGAACAAATACAAATATTACACCGTCAAAATTTATCTATGTTCACCGATCTTCATCATTGGTCTCGGCACGACGATTGCCTTATATCCGCTCTAGTTGAACGATGGAGGAGCGAGACGAACTCATTTCACTTCCGGTTTGGTGAAATGACTATTACATTAGAGGACATCAGATTTATACTTGGAATCCCATGTCACGGCAGACCCATTACTTTGAGCAAAACGTCTGCATCCATAGCGAAGATGGCTAGGCAGTATTTTCTGGGAATTCCGAGGGAAGCTCTTACAACAAACGACATCAAACTTAAATGGCTGAGAGAGCAGTATGGCGTGCTACCGGATGAATACACTCCTCAGGATTTGGTGACGTATACGAAGGCATTCCTTCTGTATATTGTTGGAGCTATATTACTTCTGACGTATTCGAAAAACACGGTGCAACCGAAGTATATGGTGTTCTTGGAGGATCTTGACCTATACTCGTATTTGTGGGGTTCAGTTGTCCTTGCGCACCTATATCGAGCACTGCACAGAGCTACGAGAAAGGGTGCGAAGTCCATTGCCGCCTGCCTCATTCTATTACAGGTTTGAGCATTTATATTCTTGGTTGACGTGTCAATATATTCGTGATTAATTACTAATTCCATATAATGTTTGCATTCACATGTTTGGTCTTACGAGAGGCTACCCACGGGTCGTCCACAGCCCGTAGATGATTCCGATGAGACGTGGCTTAGGGTGTGGGCCTGGGGGCCTACGACCAACCGGAGGAGACGGGTAGACCCTCACCACCATCTAAAGTTCTATCGGGGGGAACTAAAAATATTGGATGCATCCCAGGTGATGTGGCAGCCATATGGCAAGGTGATGCATCGGTTGGATAGTGGTGTTGGCAACTTCCAGTGTCGTACGTGCTGGCATGCTTGATTCGGGTGCCGCTTATTCACTTCAAAGTATGTGACTTTCGGATGCCCGATCGAGCTATGAGGCAAGCTGGCTGTCTACAAGGAATACCAAAACCCGCTGTAGACATGCGGCCATACATGAGTGGTCGAGGGCCGAACTTCGAGGTGCCTAATGCCTTGAATTTGTTGAGCGACGAGGTGCAACAGTGGAATACTTGGCAAGAAACATATGATAGCCTTGTATCACTGAAGGACGACGGCATCAGTATTGAGGAGTACCTGCAATGGTTTCTCAATGTGACGCGCACGAGGGTGGATCGCCCTTCCCAGGTGAGGAAGACATCGTATGCACCACGTGAGATCTATGACCCGTTCTGGGCATTGAACATTGTAAGTCATGCTAGTGTTGTTTCAATTTTTATTTGCGCACCTTATCGACCATGCCTGAAATGATTAGCCATATTTTCTATGCATGTTTTTTAGGTTGACCAGAGCACTGAGGTGTTCAAGCAGCTGGAGGGGTTTGACTGGTTTTTCGCGCAGGCTCCTGACAATCTCAAGAGGTCCATTGAGAGGTACAAGACTGAAGTTCACAACATTAGTTTTGCGTATCGGGGTTACCAAGGGGAGCCGTCTAGTCGCTTGCCTCCTGATGCGTATGACTCTCAGGCCCAGAGTCAGGTGTGGGAGACGTCTAGTCACTTGCCTCCTGACGCGTACGACTCTCAGCCCTAGAGTCAGGTGTGGGAGCCGTCTAGTCGCTTGCCTCCTAACGCGTACGACTCTCAGCGCCAGAGTCAGGTGACCCAAGTAGGAATCCAGGCCTCGCGCCCAAGCATCTGGTCGGATCAAGGACAAGCGACGAAGCCATTGAGGCCGGACATGCGGGATTGGATCGACCGGCACTACTTCGGGCCTGAGCCCGTTGATACAACAGACTTTCCTCTTTCGACATTCCTAGGTGACACACGGTGACCTTTGATGGCACAAAGGAAACCGTATGTGGCACTCGACTTGCCTCTTGCAAGAAGAGTCCGCCAACAAATCTCAACAATTTACAGCAATCAGTGCATCAACATTGCATAAAATAGTGCACAAAGAAGTAATTTCAACACAAGGGCAAAACGGTCCCAAATATTCTCATTACTTCAAAATCATCGTTACAACTTACAGAAGGCTTTGTTTGCATCCACAATGTGTAATCTAGCTAAACAGGCAAGCTAAAACAAAGCAAGGGACTCTCGGGTATGGGTGTACATGTACTCCCCATATAGTACCACTAAGAGGATTTTCCTAAGTGACAGTAGTAGACGTCACTATGTGCGAGGAGTCATAGTGCCCCTTTTTAGAGAAATACAATGACTTGAAATTTTACAGGGAAACTTAAATATATACAAGGGTGATCTCCACCAAAATTGAGCAAAAACGCACGCCCGGATCTTCAGATCTTCACGGTTGGCT
Organism: Escallonia rubra; assembly: GCA_033065855.1. NCBI lineage: Eukaryota > Viridiplantae > Streptophyta > Magnoliopsida > Escalloniales > Escalloniaceae > Escallonia > Escallonia rubra. Next base: position 5,496 of record JAVXUO010001534.1, on the reverse strand, counting down.
TTTGACGTGCACGGGCACTACAGTTGGGCGCGCGGGCGCTGTGCTTGACGGGCGCATGGGTGCGAGACTTGAAGAACTTGTGAGGGCGCATGGGCGCGTGTTGGATGGGCGCGGGGGCGCTGTGCAGGATGGGCGCGGGGGCGCGGTGCTAGGCGGGTGCAAGGGGCAGCCCGTGACATTCTCCCCCACTAGAGCTGTTGACGTCCTCGTCAACTTCTGCATGTGGTAGGCTTCAATCTTGTCGGTGTAGGCTGACAAGTCTGCTGCTCGTTCCCAAGTTTTCTCTTCGTCCATATATCCCTGCCACTTGACTAGGTACTCCTGATGGCGCTTGCGGGATGCTGTAATCACTCTATCATTCAAGATAGCTTCAGCAACTCGCTTTCCTGCCACTTTGGGTTTGAGTCCTGGTCTCCTGATTTGGCCCCTGGAGGGGTCTGCTGTGTCTTCATAGAATGGCTTCAACATGCTGACGTGAAAAATGGGATGGAGCTGGCGGCTCCACCAATTTGGCGGATCAACTTTGTAAGCCATCTTGCCTATCTTCTTCACTATAGTCAGGGGTCCCTCATATTTCTGTAAAAGACGAGAGTCTCTTCCCCTTAGAAATTTGCGATCTTGTGGCAGTAGCTTAACCATAACTTTGTCGCCCACGTTAAACTCCTGAGATCTCCTGTTCTTGTCAGCGTGTTTCTTCATTCTTCTGGCTGCTTTCTCCAGGTAGGAGTGAGCTAGATCTATATTCTGCCTCTATTCTTCGCTGAAGCTTATGGCCCTTGGAGATTTTCCTGCGTTGGGGACATTTACCGTGTGGGGAAGTAACGGTTGTTGTCCATTCATAATCTCAAAAGCACTCTTCCCTGTCGAAGAGCTTTTGCGTGAATTGAAACACAGCTGGGCAACTTCCAGTAGCTTGACCTAATTTTTCTGTGTTGCACTGACAAAATGGCGGAGGTACTCTTCTAGCATGGAATTGAACCGCTCCGTCTGACTGTCTGATTCTGGATGATAACTTGAACTCATCGAAAGTTGGGATACAAATAACTTAAAGAGTTCAGTCCAAAAGTTTCCAGTGAAGCGGGAGTCCCGATCACTGACAATGTCTTGAGGCATGCCCCAATACTTCACCACATACTTAAAGAAAGTTGCGCTGTGTCTTCGGCTGAGCAATACTTGGGTGTTGCGATAAAGCTCGCATACTTGCTAAACCGATCAACGACAACAAGAATCATGCCTAAGTTTTCAACCTTCGGCAGACCAGTGATGAAATCCAACGACACACTCTCCCACGGTCTCTTGGCGATCGGCAGCGGTTGTAGTAACCCTACTTTCTTCTTACGCTCCACCTTGTCCTGCTGACAAGTAAGGCATGTCTTCACATACTCCTGCACTTCATCCCCCATTTGGGGCCAGTAGTAACCTTGTTGAAGGAGAGCTAATGTTCTTTCTCCTCTGGCATGGCCTGCCCAAAGGGTGTCATGACATTCTCGAATCAATGTTCGTCTCAGATCATCAACTCTGGGGACGTATACCCGTCTTCCTTTGGTCATCAGCAAACCATCTTCTTGCCAAAACTGTCGAGTTTTACCGCTCTCGATCAGTTTCAGCAATTGTTGGGCAACCGGGTCCCTGGTAATGGCCTTCCTTATCTTATGTCCGATGTTGATGGCAACTCGGCTGTCTGCTCTAACAATAGCATTCATGGCCATCAATGCTACCTGATTTAGTTCGGCTCTCCTGCTGAGGGCGTCTGCTACGCTGTTGGTTTAGCCTGCCCTGTACTCGAGCATGAAGTTGAATTCTGCCAGAAGTTCCTGCCACCTGGCCTGTTTCGAGGTGAGCTTAGATTGACTCAAGAAGTGGCTCACCGCAGTGTTGTCTATCCGCACTATGAAGCTTGAACCAAGCAGGTAGTGCCTCCAAACTCTGAGACAATGCACTACCGCGAGTAACTCTTTCTCATGAGTCGTGTAGCGACATTCTGATTCGTTGAGCTTCCTACTCTCATATGCCACCGGGTGGCATTCTTGCATTAGAACCCCTCCAAGTGCAAAGTCAGAAGCGTCTATATGAACTTCAAAAGACTTCGACACATCGGGGAGAGCAAGTACCGGATCTTCAGACATAGCCCGCTTCATGGCCAAGAAGGCCGATTCACATTCCTTGGACCATTCCCAAACTTTGCACTTCTTCAGAAGTTCGGTTAGGGGATGGGCCATTCTCGAATAATCTCGAACAAATTTCCTATAATAGTTGGCCAATCCTAGGAAAGATCTCAGTTTTGAAACATTAGTTGGTGGCTGCCACTCCTGTATCCCTTGAACTTTAGCTGAGTCCATCCTGATTTGACCCTGTTCTATCACATGGCCCAAGAATTTAATCTTGGTCTGGGCAAATGTGCATTTCGACAGCTTCACATATAGCTCGTGCTCCATCAGTCGGGTAAGCACCTTCCTCAAGTGCTTCAGATGCTCGTCCAAGCTGGAACTGTAGATCACAATATCATCGAGATACACCACTACAAAATCATCAATGTAGTCCCCCAAAACCTGATTCATCAAGGTGCAAAATGTGGCCAGGGCGTTGGTCAAGCCGAACGGCATGACCAGGAACTCATACGCACCGTATCTGGTGACACAAGTTGTCTTCGCCTCATCACCTTGGGCGATTCGGACCTGCCAATACCCAGACTTCAAGTCCAACTTGGTAAACACTCTCACCCTACTAAGCTGATCAAAACAATTGGCGACTAAAGGGATAGGATACTTGTTCCGAATAGTCACCTTGTTTAGCGCCCTGTAGTCCACACACATCCGCAAGGAACCATCTTGTTTCTTCTGGACGAGGACTGGTGCACCATAAGGCGACTTCGCTGGAGTGATCAAACCCGCGTCTAGCAACTCTGTCAGTTGTTTTCTGAGTTCAGCAAGTTCTGGTTGTGACATCCGATACGGAGCTCGGGCGGGTGGCTTCGTGCCTGGCACAAGCTCGATCTCATGGTCAATTGCCCTTCTGGGTGGTAATTTCTTTGGCAATTCATCAGGCATCACATCTTCAAAGTCGTTTAATATCACTTTAACTTCTTTGGGTAATGGTCCCGATACTTCTTCAATCTCGTCCCACCGTAGCATGGCAAGGTAGGTTGTTTCGTCCCGTTTTAATCCCTTTTTCAACTGGAGGGCTGAAATAGAACGCTCTCCCGCCCTAAGAGATACAGTCGGGATGACACACGGTTTACTCCCAAGCATGGCCAGAGAGTTGGTGCATGGCATCACGGTGGTCTTCGTGTCACGCAAAAACTCCAACCCAAGGATCAGCTTAAACTCGTCCATGATGACTACTGAAAAGTTGGTCCTTCCTTCGTATGGGCCAATCTTGATCAAAACAGATCTCGCTATTCCCGCTACTGGCTGTGCGACAGAGTTGATAGCTTTCACCCATCCGCACCCTTTTTCTAGAGTTAGACCCAGTCTTTCCACTTCGGTGCTTGAAATGTAATTATGGGTAGCTCCTGTGTCCACCATGGCCCTGATGGCCTTCCCGTTAACCTTGATGTCCACATACATCAAGCCTTTCCCTGGTACATCGCTCTTTTTCTTTGGCGGCATGTCTTTAGGCTTTTCCCCAGTCGAGCTCTCTTCGGGGTTCCCAACCTGCGTTGTCACAGCATTACACCACTGAGGAAAGGCCCCGACGGCATCTTCCTCTTCGTAATCTTGTGTGTCTGTTTGTTCTTCTGTTGGTGGATGCCTTGATTGAGAGCCAGATTGTTCTCCACGTTGCACCTGCCCCATGTTGTCAAAGAAGGCATTCATCATCTGTCGTTGCGGACAGTTAGCGATCACGTGTGGCCCTTGACACAAGAAGCAACCCCTGAAAGCAGGTTTCTTCACTTCTCCGCTAGTGCTAGCGTCAGGCTTGGCTTTGAACCCAACTCCACTCTTCTGTAGGGTAGAAGAGTTTGACGCCCAACTGCTTTTACTGCCCCAACTTTGGTTTGGCGCTTGACCCCCTGGCTTCTTGCCACCATTACTTCTGCTTGGATTCCCTCTCTGAGGGGGTCTCTGTGGTTCGGAGTTGCAATCTGAAAGGCTCTCGGCAGCGATGATGGCTTTGTTAAGGTTGTTCACCCGACGTCTATTAAGCTCGGTGCGAGCCCATGGTTTTAACCCTTCCATGAAGAAGAAGAGTCTGTCGACTGCAGACATGTCGCTGATGTCCAACATCAAGGCAGAAAATGCCTGGCAATATTCCCGGACCGATCCGGTGTTCTTGCATTCCAACAACGCTTTCCTCGCGTTGAATGCGGTGTTCTCTGGGAAAAACTGGCTCTTTAGCTCGCGTTTGAGTATTTCCCATGTGTTTATGACGCAAGACCCATCTTCGATCTCTGCGTACTTCTTCCGCCACCATAACTTGGCATCTCCCACCAAGTACATGGCAGCCATCGACACCTTCGTCGCTTTCGAGTCTACTCTGATGGCTCGAAAGTATTGTTCAATATCGAAAAGGAAGTTTTCTAATTCCTTGGCGTCACGGGCTCCCCCGTAACTCTTGGGCTCTGGCACTCGGGGCCTCGATGAGTGCTCCGTACCCCCTGCGGGTGAGTTAATCACTGCACGACTAAGAAGCTCCACTCGATCCTGGAGCTCCTGAAACTTGCCCTCCCAATCCATGTTCTCAGCATATCGGGCATTATCAGTGGCTTCAACATTCACTTCCAACGCGTCCAAGCGAAGGGAGATTTGCTTCAGGATGCCTGGAGCATCCTCGTCGCACTTGAGCATGCTTTTTATCCGTGCTTCCAAAGCATCCATTCTTTCTTCGTGTTGGCCATAGTTTTTCTCAACAAATTATCCCACAAATTCTCTTACCTGAAGCCACGGTCCCTTGGGACAACCGCGGCTCTGATACCACCTGACACACGGTGGCCTTTGATGGCACAAAGGAAACCGTATGTGGCACTCGACTTGCCTCTTGCAAGAAGAGTCCGCCAACAAATCTCAACAATTTACAGCAATCAGTGCATCAACATTGCATAAAACAGTGCACAAAGAAGTAATTTCAACACAAGGGCAAAACGGTCACAAATATTCTCATTACTTCAAAATCATCATTACAACTTACAGAAGGCTTTGTTTGCATCCACAATGTGCAATCTAGCTAAACAGGCAAGCTAAAACAAAGCAAGGGACTCTCGGGTATAGGTGTACATGTACTCCCTATATAGTACCATTAAGAGGATTTTCCTAAGTGACAGTAGTAGACATCACTATGTGCGAGGAGTCATAGTGCCCCTTTTTAAAGAAATACAACTCGGAATGACTTGAAATTTTACATGGAAACTTAAATATATACAAGGGTGATCTCCACCAAAATTGAGCAAAAACGCACGCCTAGATCTTCAGATCTTCACGGTTGGCTTTTGACGTGCGCGGCACTACAGTTGGGCGCGCGGGCGCTGTGCTTGACGGGCGCATGGGTGCGAGACTTGAA
>JAVXUO010000952.1:0-93204 GCA_033065855.1 Escallonia rubra | reverse complement strand
TATGCTTGGTTGAAGAGTTAAAACTTCATGGTTAGAGGCTTGAGAGCTCAATTGGCTGAGATATATTTCCTGGGTACATTTACCTATAAATGGTTATTAATTTGATTATAAATTTACTATCCAACTCCCAAAACAGTGTGTTTCTTTCCGCTTCTTAAATCAAACACACAGCTTAAGACGTGTTACTAAGGTTCAGGTCCTTACATTGTGTTCCAAACTGCGAGAGTTTCTTCACATCTTTTCTGTCATCCTGGTTCTAAAAATTAAGTTGTCTAAAAGATTTTGATGGCTAACATAAGAAAATTCAGAAGGTTCAGGTTCAGGTTCAGGTTCAGATAAGACATAAGTAATTAACAACATATCATAATTAGCACCACTATTGAATACGTTAAATACAAAATAGATTGCTCAATTTAACTGCTAACTATATTTTCACTATGCATAGTGATTTAATTAACTTGCTAAAGTTAGTTAACAAATACAAGAAATTCTCTGATAAAACCAAAAAAAAAAGATAGCTCAATTTCAAAATTTATAGCCCGCCTCTTATCTTATCCACTTGAAAGTATCTCAATTCCTTACACGGGATTTTATCCCAAAAAATTCTCTCTAGACGTCTTTGTCGGGCACTTCAATAATTGTTACTAGCTGATGTGCCCGTGCAAATGCACGGGACGCGATGTAATTTGTTTTGAGTGCTAATAACATATTTTAATATAACTTACTCAGTTCAAAGTTCCAAAGAAACATACTTTGTAATTCTTTTTAAAGACAAATGGGCTAATTCGTTTATACATCTTGAACGGAATAGTTGACATTACTCAAGGGTACATAAGTTTCTCCAATACATTATTAATATACTGCCTATTAAATTATAGTAAAACTGAGAGAACGTTTAAGCCCAAACTTTGATTATAGACCGTTGTATCGTCTAAAACTACTACTACAACGAAAAAGGGTATAGATATCCCTTTTTCTCTTTCTTTTTGTGTAAAATATTGGCAAATCCACACATATCCTATAGCACCCCTAATATTTTCTTTCATGAGAAGTACATTATTACATGTGCTCTTAGATCGGTTCATTCCATTAATAAGTTGTTCAAACTTCAAAATTACTGTTAAAGAAAAAGATGTATGTCAAATTTCACAACACATGATGATTTTGTCATTAATTGTTTTGTGTACCACTCTAACAAATATGCTTGCATGTTTTATATAATGATAAGCCTATTTTTCTCTTTTAGTGACAAAAAAGTGTAGGCTCAGCAAAAAAAGATGTAGATTTAGTCTCACTTTTTCTCTTTCCTCATAATCGTATAGTCATACCGTATATATTCTTTCATGAGAAGTACAGTATTACATGTGTTTTTTAGATCTGTTCGTACTGGTAAGAAATTGTTCAAACCTCATAGCGGCCTCTTTAGCAAAGAGAACTTTTTGATAATTGTACATGGGTACCAAAAAATGATATGCAAAGAAGCTCCTCTACTGCAAACATTAAGAGTTCCTAGTCCTAGGACACATTTTAAAAAAAAGTGCATGTTTTGTCGAAGAACTAAACCTAGAATCGTCATTGGTTAATCTGATTTACCATTTGTCTAGTTATTTTTTTCAACATTAATTGTCTCACTATCTTACACTAACACACCAATACCTTCCTGCTACCATTTTCGTTAAATAACCTCCATGATTGTCAACAATCATTATAGCTGCTACCATCTTTACAGTCGCCGCCATTACTACCACTACTACAGCCACTTTCGTTGTACCACACTATCACAGTCAACTACAAAACATCATGCACAACCACCACTATCACTAAAAATATAATATTATTCACATGTGCAGGATCAATTGCACCTTTATTGCCAATAGCACGTCTACCTCCATGTTTTGCTAGCGTTAAAAGTTGTATGTTTTGTAATAGAGTTAAAAGTTGTCTTAGATCTCATTTATTTTATATTTCTTTTTATTCTCCAAACTTATTCTAATCGGATCTTATTCCTCAATCAAATTCAATTACCTCTTGTAATTTAATTTCAAAAAGAATTGGTTCTAAATCAAGTGTAACGTCTTAAACTTAAAATATTAGTGTATGAGACCACAAAGTCATGAAAAAGCGTACCAAAAAATTTCTCCAAAGTTACTTTTAGCAATGTCAATAGAGAAAATGCTACTCTATTTCGAATATCTTGAAGATACTAAGCCTTCTTTTATTGTTCTAGAATGAAATATATGACATATACTATAATTAAATATATACAAATTAATAGATTAATAGTGAATGACACAATGATTAACCAAGTACAACAGATAAATAGTCTCCAGAGATTCAAAAAATTTGTTGTGTTCGGAACATAATTTACATTATGTTCTTAAAAAAATTAGGTAGAACATAATTGACACTATCGACCGAAGGTAGAATGTTTAATCAAGGTGTCAATAGGTTTGCTTTTCAAAGGTTGCAATCATTTGATACAATACTTAAGCCCTCATTCTAATTTCTCATTTCTTTTAACCAATGGAGTTTATCATTCTTTTTCCTTTACGCAATCCAGATTAATGTGTTTTGAGAACCCAACATCTGACTTAATACAGTAAAATTAATCCATGAAAGCATGCAGTAAACCAAAATATAAATAGTAAAGTGTGATGGTTCTAAAGCAACAAATGGGGAGCAGAGAAGCAAAATATAAGAGGTTCTGAGGCATTCTCTTTTGCCAATATTTTTTGCATATATATGCACACCGAAGCATGCATATATTTTCAACAAAGGAATTCTATTACCATGTTTCTTTCTAATAACAGGTTAGTGTCTTCTGTCAACCTATCAAAATCTTTTTAAATTTGATAATAAGAGGCTGAATGCTAGACTAAAACTTTTTTTAATTACCATCTACTTTGTTTTTGAAGCTAGAGACTTGACGCTTGCACCTTATCTCTTACCACCTAAATGTTCAATTGTAGTTCCATGCTAGTTAGCTTAATATCTAATTGCTAATGAGATAATTCTATGTAATGTTACAGAATGCGGCAGAAACAAACTAATATTAACTAACTTTATAAGAAATTTGACATCATATTCTCCTCAGGTTGCCTTAACAATACCAATAACCATGAAAAGCATCTTGCGCCCCTTGATCATATTTAAAATCTGCTCATATAGATTACCATGTTATCATATTTGGCAAAACTTTAGGCTGTTAAATATTAACCAAAGATGTTCTTAATTACATTTGCTTAGATTCTTGTTAACAGAAATGTTAGGTTTGCTTCAGTCTTTATTGCCTAACGATAGTATGCATACATTAAGACATGACTATTTCAAAAAAGAATTCTTTTTCTCATGTTTGCTTGATGCTAAAGATTCCATATAACTGACAAAAGAACAAAGACTCGTGATAGTATCAATAGGAGTAATTATACAAAACCTCATAGTTGGATTGCAAATTATACAAATAATAAGCAGAATAGATTAGAGAGCATATTCAGTTATATTCATGCAACTATGTTTAGAATGTCTCATACTACTTGACACCTACTATGCCTAATAAAAGGTTTTAGAATAAACAGTTTTGGAATATTGAATCAAACTAAAATTTGAAATGTACAATAAAGAAATGCTGAGAAGCCAATAACAAAAAAAAAAGAATATAATTTACATAATAATTGACCTGAATCACTAATACCTTCTTCTGGATGTATTATTAAAACCATGTTGTTGATTTTTTGCCAAATCCTAATGTCCCATAAAGTACTCCTTAATTGATGCTAGCTAATAATTAACCCAACCAAAACAGTTTTCTCCATTTGGGTCTTGGCTTATCAATTGTTTGCAGAAGATGCTACTTATAGTCAATAACTTATTGTAGTAAAATTTCTTAATAACTTTAAAGATTACATTTACCTCACTATATATGTATGTGAATTTAATTTTATGAAAATGTGAGGTATATGTACACAATGTTTTTCGAAATTCACTTATCCACGACTATGTCAGAAAAGGTGTGTGTTCAGAATGTCTCTTACTGAAATGTTGTGAAGACATGAGCTACTGGTGGATATAAGAAGAATTAATTAGAACTTTCGGTGGAAAGGTACAGAATTTGGTGTTTTACTATGGCAATGGCAAATAGTTCAGAATGGTCATGCAATCACAGAGCTGGTCAAACAGCTTGGTAGGGAGATACATGCATGAAAAGTACAAACGCAATGCAAAAATCCTTCAAATAGCTAAATCTAACTTTGACCCCCTAAGTCTTGAATAAATGATTTTATGATTTGTTCTCTTTTTGAATGAATCTTTTTTTTCCCTTACGCTGATACATTGGACACCAATTAGATCATCTGATGAAAATGTCAACATCTAATGCCAATAAGAGGTGATTATGACCTATTTCAGCAGCTTGCCTTTAGAAATAAAATAACTGCAAGCAAGGCGAAAGAAGATAGATGTATAATATTCTAATACAAATGAAAAAGAAAGGAAATTCGGGGCTAATGTTTGTACCTATAGAGTACACTGCCACAATCACTAATCACTGCAAGAAAATCCACTTTTAGCGACGGACAATTCCGTCGCTAATAGTGGGTAATTCGTTGGTAAAGACTTTTAGCGATGGACTGCCCGTCGCTAAAAGTCCGTGGTTAAAAACCCCGTTGCTAAAAGATTAGCGACGGATTTTGTTGATCCGTCGGCAAATGTTTACTTTTACCGACGGAAATAATTACTTTTAGCGACGGAAAATTCCGTCGCTAAAGGTATTTTCTATATTTTTCTAATATTTTTAATTTCTGAATAAAAACTCTTTTAGTGGCTAAAATTCCGTCGCTAAAAGTCCATTGTAAAAGTATTTAGTAACATTAATTCCGTCGCTAAAAGTCTTTAAATCATTTACCAACAGATTTTTAACGACAATTTCATTACTAAAAGTCTATATCTAAAAATATTTACCATTTTGCAGAAGGACTTTTAGCGACGGAATTCCGTCGCTAAAACCCAAAAGGCTGTTTTTTATTTTTATTAATTTTTAAAATGCCAAATCTGTTTTAGACAGTTACTTCTAATCAACTAATCCAACAATAATTTAATTATTTAAACTAGCATTCATCTTTACCAAATTCCAAGTAAAACAAAAGATTTAAGCTAGATGTCAATACGTATCTCAAAATTCAAAATCTCAATATGAAACTAAAAAACCTGCTAAAAAACAACACATTGCAAAATAATGGCTACAGGAATGACTTCACACCTTCCAGTATCCCCTTCCTGTATCCCCCTTCTTAAAAAACAAGGACAATGGTAATATACACACCATAATTAACCACTAATTAACACTTGATCCCACGATACAGGAAAAGGAAAAAAGACAACAGTTGGGTACAAAGCCCTTCTCTTGAAAGGAATGCCTCTGATAATTATCTAATGGTACAAAGCAACAAGAGCGGCCCCGATGAACTGACCAACACCAACCCAGAAGATCCACTGAAAGGCAGGATGAAAAACAAAAGTTAGAGCTCATTTATGGATTCAAATTGGAACTTAAATCATCATCTGATGCATTGTCTTTGTTCTAAATGATTACAGCATCAACTAATTCCCAATTCCCAATTGTATACCAAACCCTACTTCTAAAATTGCGAAAAAATAAAAAGAAAGGGTTCAAAAAACTAAGAATCAAACATTGGATCAGAAAATTTACCTTGTTTTCACCGTCAAAATAGCCACCATACGGTGGCCGGCGACAATGGAGTTCAGCGGGGAAGATGCGTGCGGGACTGTAGCACCGGGTGTGCGTGGCTGTTTCACCCGCGGGGTGTGCGCCGCGTGCCTAGTTGCTGGCGCCGGCGGGGATGCAGTGGCAGGTGTGGCACGGGGGTGAGGTGGGGGGGCTGTAGAGAGAAGAGAGATGCATAGAGAAAACAGAAGAGAAGAAGAGAAGCTGCGGCTGAGAGAAAAGAAAGCAACTAGGGTTTGTGTCTATTTATATAACTTTTAGCGACGGATTTTCACCGTCGGTAAAAGTCCGTCGGTAAAAGTTATTTAAATATTATTTTTTAAAAAAAAAGCTTTTTAAAGAAGGTAGAAATTTTCAAATTCAAATTAGCGACGGATTTACCGTCGGTAAAAGTCCGTCGCTGAAAATATTTACCGACGAAAACTTCCGTCGGTAACTATCTTTAGCGACAGACGTATACCGACGGAAATATCCGTCGCTAAAGTGCTTTTTAGCGACGGAAATTGATCCTTCGCTAAAAATCCGTCGCTAAAAACACTTTTTCTTGTAGTGAATCTTCCACGTATGTACTCTAACTACTGCCCTTTACTTTTACATATTAATGGTATTGATAACTTTAGATGTAGAGTTAAGCCTTTCCGTATGGAAGCCATGTGGATCGAACACCAGGATTTCAAAAACATTGTTAAAAAAGCCTGGTGTAACAACGTTTCCCTCAACGCTGCCAAAAATAATTTTAAACCGCTAGCGTCTGAATGGAATAAAAATACTTTCGGTAACCTCTTCCGGAGAAAAAGACGTATTATCGCCAGATTGAATGGTCTCCAATCCGCCCTGTCTAACCATTATAGTCTTAACCTCGATATGCTGGACAGAGATCTCAAACGTGAATTTAACTCTATCCTTGTTCAAGAAGAGATCTTCTGGAAACAAAAATCTAGGGAAGATAACATCAGACTTGGGGAAAAAAATACTAAATACTTCCATATAACTACCCTAAAGAGAAGAAAAAGAAATAGGATTGAAGGGCTCAAGAATGAAAGTGGTACATGGACTGATGACCCTACCGAACTGAAAAACATTATAACCTCTTATTTCCAAGAAATTTTCACTAATAGGAGTCCCACCACCCACTATGCTAACTGGCAGAATTCTGCGTATTTGACTACGGAACAGCAAGAAACCCTTTCTGCTGCCATTGAGGATTTTGAGATTAAAAATGTGATCCTTCATATTAAAGCTAACAAAGCTCCGGGCCCTGACGGTATACCATCCCTTCTTTATCACAAATTTTGGGATATCATTGGCCCTTCCACTTGTAGGTATGTCAAAAATTGTTTCCATAACAAAAATCTCCCTCCTACTGATAAAGATGTCTTGATATCTCTTATACCCAAAGTTGATTACCCGGGAAAAGTAAGCCAATTCCGTCCCATAAGCCTGTTCAATGTGAACTATAAGATCATCACCAAAATTATAGTCAATAGAATTCGTCCCCTCCTCGAAGACATCATCAGCCCTTTCCAAAGTAGTTTCCTTCCCGGAAGACACATCATTGATAATATTTGTACAACTCAGGAAATAATTCACTCTTTATCCCTTAAGAAAGGTGTTCAAGGAGGTATGATTTGGAAAATAGACCTTGAAAAGGCCTACGACAAACTTAAGTGGTGTTTTATTAGACAAACTTTGTATGAATTTAAATTTCCTCATGACCTTATTGATCTTATTATGGACTGTATTGTGGGTAATAATTTAAATTTCATATGGAATGGTGAGATCACGGAAAGTATCACCCCGGAGCGGGGTATTAGACAAGGAGACCCTCTGTCGCCTTATATTTTTGTGTTATGCATGGAGAGGCTTGACAACCTTATATCCAACAAAACCAGTGACAAGCTTTGGAATGGTCTTAAGGCTTCCCCCCGTGGCCCTGCTATCTCTCACCTTTTCTACGCCGATGATCTTATGTTGTTTGCTAAAGCTGATAAAAAGAATTGTAAAAACATGTTAGAGACCCTCAACAAATTCTGTGACGAGTCTGGCCTTAACATTAATACGGGCAAATCCAAGATTTTTGTGTCTTTAAACACACCTAGGCACGTTGCTTTAAAAATCAGCTACTGGTGTGGTATCCCTCTTACTCAGAACCTGGGTAAATACCTTGGCATGCCCCTTATTCACAATAGACTGTCTAAAAATCACGTTTCTCATATTATTGAAAGAGTGCAAAAAAGACTTGCCGGCTGGAAAACTAAGATGCTATCCCTCAATGGTAGAGTCACCCTTGTGAAAGCTGTCAATGCTGCCCTTCCTACTTATGCTATGCAAACTATGGCTTTCCCCATAGCTACTTGCCAATTGCTGGACAAACTCAATAGGAATTTCATTTGGGGTGACACTAAAAATACCAAGAAAATTCACCTCATCAGCTGGGATAAGGTTTGCAAACCTATTAATCTGGGAGGATTAGGTATTAGAAAGACTAGGAATAATAACCTTGCCATGCTCACCAAACTAGGCTGGAATATCTTACAAAATACCCCTAAAACTTGGGTTGAGGTCATGAGAAGCAAGTACAAAATCCCCACCAACCCTAGATTGTGGAAAAAAGGTAAAAGGACTTCCCACATTTGGAGAGGAATTTTAAACACCAAAGAGTATTTAGTTAAAGGAACTAAATGGGTGATTGGTAACGGGAATAACACCTCGCTGTGGGAGGATTGGTGGTGTGGTCCTAGTCCCCTTAATGTTGAGAACATAAGAGGAAATGAGGAAACCAAAGTGAGCAACATTATCATAAGAAATACTTGGCACCTGGACACTATCCGAAGCTCCTTGAATAATGCTGAGATTGAGGACATTCATAAAACCCCCATACCCTACTTTAGATCCTTCCAGGACACTCCCAGCTGGGGATATTCTGGCAATGGTACCTTTTCTACCAAAGCTTTCTATAAACTCTTGACTGAGTTCCCTGCCCCTAGCTCCCACATCCCTCCATCCAAATGGAAAAGACTTTGGCGTCTCCCTATACCACAAAAAATCATAGGATTTTTGTGGCTTGTTCTCCATGATAGACTCTTGACCAATTGCTTGAGAAAAACCAGATGTCTTACGGAATCTAACATTTGCCCCAGATGCAACCTTTGTGAGGAATCTACCCTTCATATGCTTTGGAATTGTGTGTTTGCTGGTCAAGTTTGGAACCGTTTTCTAAACCGTCAACAGCTTCAAGACCTCCAAAACATAGATGTGGCTCAATGGTTTTGGAAGGGTATTGATCTTGAGGTCAACTCCAACCAAGAAGGCCAATGGGAAACTCTATTCATATCCATTTTGTGGTCTAACTGGAAATGCAGGAATAGAAAAGTCTTTGACAACAAAGACTGTTCTACAGAGGAAGCTATCTACATCAGCAAACAATTTACAAGGGAAGTCTCCACTGCCTTTCTTAAAACTTCAAATGCCCCTTCACCAAAAATTTGCAGGCTAATTAAATGGCATTTCCCAGTGGCAGGTTACATAAAGATCAACACGGATGGAGCTTCAAGAGGCAATCCTGGGCAAAGTGGCGGAAGTCTGGGGTATTCATCGTGGTCTAATAACCGTTCGCGAAATAAACTGGAGACAGACGACCCTTGAATCTGATTCTACAGATGCTCTCTCTTTGATAAAGGACCAAGAAGTTCAAAGTCACCCCCTGCGTGCTTTAGTAGAAGACTGTCGTGAAATCATAAACCAAACGGGATGCGTGCTGACACACACCTTGAGGGAAGGCAACAAATGTGCCGACTATTTAGCAAACCTGGGGGCAAGCCAAGGAGTATTCTATGTTCATTTGGAAAATGCTCCAATAGAATTGGAAAGTTGTATTAATGCGGATATGAGGGGCGTGGCCTTTGAAAGGCACCCCAGCTAGTTTTCTTTGTTTTTTCTGTTTCCTTTGTACCAAAAAAAAAAAGAGTACACTGCTAAGATTTTCCTTACACATTACTGCAAAAAATGCAACTACTCTGTCACAGATCAACAAAAAATTCAGACGTGTTTAGTTATAGGTATTTGTCAAAGGAGGGCCATCTATATCATTTGTATTCTTTTATGTTGATTGTACAGGAGGCAGCAACGAAAGGAAGTACTCGAAATCTACAAAAGTTCAAATGAGATAAACGAAAACAATCAAGCATATATGTACCTTCCATCGCGTGGATGCAGTACTTGATATCCTTGGCACAACCGTCACAATGCAAGAAAATTTTAAGCACAACTTCCACCACCTTTGGCTACAGAAAGAGAATGAACATATCAAATATCAAGACCAGGAAACCATTTGGTGTATACATGGAAGCTCTACCAATCCTGAAGTAGTGTGAATATACATTACAGACCTCTGGCTTCTTCTCTTCTTTTTTAGGCAGAATCGGGGAGATAAGGTCCATGTGCTTATCCATCTTCCTTTGGAGCCTTTCCGCAACCTTGGTTGGATCCGGATTTTTGCCCTTCACGATCACCTTATGAACCTTGGTATTGGTCTCAACTACTTCAACACCTCTATATAAAAAAATGCATCATATACCGTCGAAGCCTCGCAGGCATGTGACGACCGGCCGTTTGGCACATCCTTCATAGTGCGTGTAGACTCCTAACAATATCACTCCATTCGGGTTTTGCTTGTTCCCAGCATCGTTTCCTTCATTGTTCAGTTCTCCAGCTTGTTGTTGCGGCTTGTTCTTTCTCTGGGCAAAACATAGTACTCTTAGCTGCTACAACACATAAACACACGCATGAAAATTTCATTAATGAGTTCCATCTAGAATTCATTTGCTACTGGATGCTGCTTTTCAATAAGACCATTGGTTTCATAATGCCGAGACCTTTCTACAATCTTGTTTTACTATATACATGGAGGAGAGAGTGTATATATAAGATAACTTTTCTGGTAAAAACCAACCCACATATGGCTGCAAGTGAAAGGAACTTAATGAATTGGACGGAATCCTTTGAGGTAGTGGTGACCCCCACTTTGCAACTCTGGCCTGCTGTCCCCCTAGGCTTTTTTTGATACATCATTGAAACGGAAAAGTTGCAAATCTATCCCTTGAAAAACTGACTCCATCTGCATCGGCCTGGAGTAGGTCCTTCAATCTGGTGGCTGCGTTGTAAGTATACGAAGGCCGCATCTTGGTAGAATTCCGTGTGTGCCACGAAATGCCCAGGACGTAAGCTACCATCAATATACAAAGCATAGCGTTAGAAAATTACAAATTCAAGAAAATTGCTTCAAACCAAAATCTGGTATAGATTGCTTTGAGCAATCCATTCAGTAAAGCATCCACTTCCAAATCTCCTGTACAAAGTATAACATCAATTCATGCATGCAATTGTATGTTTTGCTTAAAGGAGAAGGGCTACCTGGTATAGAGACACAAAGGTGCAGTGGATGAAGAAAGGATTGCTGGATCGAAGGAGACTTCTCTGTTAAGTCGGAGCATTTTTTGTTTGATTAAAATTGCTATAAACCAAAATCTAGTAGAATCGTGACGGTAATTTGGTTTGATTAAAATTGCTTCAAACCAATATCTGGTATGTCGATGGAGGAAGAGGAGATTAACGGCTTGAAGGAGGATTCTCTCTTGGATAGAACTCTAGGTAGGGAGTTGCTTGCTTGGTTGCTGATGTGTGTGTGGAAGAGTTTTGTTTGAGAAGGAGACTCTAGGAATGAAAGTTCAATCCTACGTGGCAAGCAATAATGAGTTCCAAAAATCTCACGTGGCGTATTTAGAGAGCTTCAAAAATCCTACGTGTCGCGATTCTAAGCGAAGGCTTCAGCTTTTTATATATATATATATAGATTAGTTCCTCAAACCTCTCCCAACCTTTTCAATTTTCCTCATGATATGATATGATATGCACTTAAACATTCTTATATTCGAAATGATCAACACATTTATTTAGCTGTGATATGCCAAATAAATCTAAAAATGTGCTAATCATCGGAATGGGAGCAACTCGGTTGAACACATTTTACCTCTTAAGCGATGGATGTAACTGTGCTCCGTAATAGTTTAACATGCACATGGATTGCTATAACCCTCTAAAATTTTCTGCTTTTAATTTTGTAGTCTTCTTCATTTGTAATTATTTAAAATAAATGACGTTTGCATTTGTTTCTTCCCATACATAGCACGGGGTGTTAGCTAGTATATCTTGTAGCGATTAGTGTTTGCACTAAGAGAAGAAAACATGACAAATGGATTAGTGTCTAGTCCAAATCTCAAGAGACCTGTCTTTTACTCCTTCCGTGCCAAAAGAACTACTCAATTTTCCTTCCCTTGCTATCCCAAAACTATTACTAACTTTTCATTTTTTGTTATGAATTTCGTATGAAATTACAGATTTGCGATTGGATAGGCTTATTAGTGCTTAGGATGACCTCTTTCTTTTCTTATTTATATCATTTTCTTTCCCTCTCCTCTCTCTCTCTCTCTCTCTCTCTCTCTCTCTCACTCACACACACACACACGCACGCACACATCCCCACCGAGCTCTGATACCACTGGTGGCTGGTGAAGAGGAAGCTGATCTCGATGGTGACCTTGATTTGGTGGCGTAGCTGGGCGTTTGATTAAGGCGTAGATAGGCTTAAGGCAGTCACCTAGGCGCTAGGGCGGACGCCTAGGCGCAGTGTCAATAATTTTCTTTTCTGATAGCTTTTGTTATTTTTCTCTTCTGTCTTATTCTCTCTTGGAGCACACAATTTATGATTCATGTTGTTTCTTCTTGTTTATGTTTAATACGCATTGAACATAAACTTGATTATGGTATATTTTTATTTATGGTGTGAGATGACTACTTTAAACTGGAAAACAGATAGAAAAGTTACAGAAAAATATAAAGACAATTGAAGATGCCTTATGAAATTAGAAATAATGAATTGTGGGGGATTGCGGTTTTGATGGAGATCCAACCAGGCCAGAGAGTTGAATTTCAAGACTAACATGGGAACTGGGGAGAGGAAAGAAGAGAGAAAAAGAGGGAAAGGGCACAAGGGGGTCATCATGTGCCACAGACTTAAAAACAAAAACACATAAGAAAAAAAAATAGGGTCCAAGCAAGGGTAACATGGAAACTTGCAAGTTTCAGACCAACTTTATTTTAATATTGTACAAGACAAAGATGATCTATTAAAAATGGAATGGATGGAGTATATGCTAAAAGATGACAAGATGCTCCATTCAAAAATCAAAAAAACAAAAACAGGAAACTCTATTAAGGTCAACGCCACACGAATGTCAAATTCAAATCTGTATGCAATTGACACCCGCATTTAGCCATTTCAAAGAAGAAAGCTTTTATTTTCACAGTTATTATATCTTTTTACACCATTTTTTTGCCACTAAAATATGCATTAACAACAAAACTATAATTTTAACGGAACTCAGGGTTGAAAAGCACTTTAGGATGTGAAATAGAAAGATTTCCTTCAAAAAAGAGGAGGAAGTGGAATCAAAGGAGCGTCATAATAGGCACAACGGTAAATACAAGCATAGCCTACAAAAAGATTGCCACGCCATTTGAAAAGTTAAAAGAATAACAAGGAGGTCGAAACGATAATATCTCACATTTTCTTGTCCCAACAATTTTTTTATAAACTTTGAGTTCAACATGGGGCCGTCCATGTCCGACGTGAAGGATCTAGGTCGACTTTTTCTTCTTTTTCCCTTATTCATTAGGCCGCCCCTATTTTAGGCGATTTGTAGAAATATACCTAAATATTACTCTATAATTCTTAAAAATATATATATTAAGTTGTTTATCAACCGCCGCGGCTATAATAGGCACACAAAAAAAATACTTAATTTTGACAAATCATGGGAAAGACCAAAATGTAACCGTCGCACCGACATCTACACCACTGCATCGACCAACATCTACACCACCGCCATATCACACCACCCACCGGTCACCACCATGTGAAGAACTTGGGCACCAAGTCTATTTGATCACCACACCAAGTCTACTTGGCCACTAAGTTTACTTGGCGGTCAACTTGTTCACTTTGCGTTATTCAATATGTTATGAATATCATAGAACTTGTCTATAAATAATGAGGACTAAAGTAACCGATTCTATTCAATACAGCATTTTTACAATTAAAAGCACCACAATAGCCTAGGATTCCTTCAGCATGGAGGATAAAGCGGCCTCAACGTCACTGCCGAAAAATCTTCCGAATGAAATCTGGCGCGACATACTGTCATGGGTGCCCGCCAAAGCTCTAATGAAACTGAGGTACGTTTGCAAATCATGGTACACTTTAATTAGCGACACCAGTTTCATCAGTACCCAGCTGAGTCGCTCTTGGCATGATAATGATCATACTAGAATAATCAACATTGGAGAACGCGGCAAAATCTGTCTTATGCCCACGACTTGGAGGTCTTTTGCCGACAAGCCAAAGTTGGAAAGGCCTGCGCTCAGAGCTCCACGCAGATGCACGACTGTTGGTAATATTGGCTCGTCCAATGGTTTGATTTGCTTCAAGTTAGATAGCGATGAGGGAGATCGGGATATTGGCTCCTTTTCGACGATTTTTATGTGGAATCCCCTCGTAAAAATTTTCAAGGTCCTCCCTCCGTGTGTTTTTAAAGGGGATTCCATTCTGGGATTTGGCTATCAAAAGCCAGCTAATGACTACAAGGTTGTTGCGACGTGCTACAGGGGTCGGACTGCGTCAAGAGCAGAGGTTTACTCGTTGAGCCTAGATTCATGGAAGAAGATTGATGCAGCCAATTTGCCATGCAATCCATACGGGACATCAGTTTCTTTCAACGGAAATATTCACTGGTTGCCGCAGGAGTTGCATGCAGAGGGAGAAGGATGTGTTGTGCTATTTAAAATAGGTGAAGAATCATTTGGAGAGATGGTGCTACCTGATTACCGGCCCGCTTACCCCTCGAACCAATATGACATGCATACGCAGATTCAGGTTGCCAACGAGGAACTTTGTTTTCTCGTTTCACATCAATCTAAATCTTCTTTAAGCATAATGTATCTTGATGTATGGGTCATGAGAGAATATGGTGTTGCCGATTCTTGGATTAAGAAATTTAGTTTGGTACTAAACGATAGCTGGCGGGTTTCTTCAATACGATTGAGTGTCAATGGTAAGATCTATCACTATAAATACCACACCGGAAACCAGGTGAGGTTCGTTGTGTATGACCCGGCCGCGGCAGACAATTGCTATCGGACTGTAGATGTATTTTGTGGACGTGCTTTCCGCTATCAAGTTGTAATCTTCAAGGAGAGCCTCGCTTTTATGGATTGTCAGGGGCTGAAAGGGTTCTACTCTGGAACACTAATTGCAGTTTGAAGGTATGAATTGAGGTGAAAAAGTTCAGAGGAGAGGAGAACCACAATTGGTGAAGACCACCAAAGGAGGACCGGGACTTCATGCCAGAAATTTTGGTGATGGCTCCTTGCATTATTTTAACTTTGATTTTCTCTAGTTTTATTATTTTCTTTTTGTTCAGATAATGTTCCCTGTTTTTCCACTACTGGTTTGTTCTGCTGGTCGGTTTTACTTTGTTCTCATCATGTTTGCTTTCATCTCTTTTTTCTTTTTCTTTTTTTTTTTTCTCTGTTAAGATAGAGATTAACTTCCCCCTCCTCTTTTCTGGCCACTGATTGTTGATTCCATTCATGGATACACGGTGATCGAGTTGATAGTATTAGTGTTGTATATGTGCACATATGTTGTTCTCGGGTCTAACTTTTCGGTTATGACTTTGTAATCTACTAGCTGAATTATCTCAGAAGAAGGGCTAAGTTATGAATGGAGTGCTATTGAGGTAACTTTATATGTTGAAATTGTTGGAATATTTTAATAAAATAAAATGTACATTATTGCATTATAATTATATTGTAATTTATGGCTATATGTATTTACTTACATGTAAATTATGAAATGAGTTACAAATGCAATAATGAGTATTATTAACTCATATTGATATATGGTATATATAATATGGTCATTATTTGACATTATTGAGAATTATTATCATGAGGTACTAAGCTTTTAATCTTACGGTAAATAGATTATGATTGGCGAAGTATATAAGGACATGGGGTGAGACATAGAAGACTTGAAGCTACCATGCTTCCAAAATTAGTTTTTCTACTACTATCACATTATTTTTTCCTTTATATCTTTTTTATATATTTTATACTTGGGCAATATGATCGTGGACTGATTCATACCGTCGCACATGGAGGAGACATAGCTGTGTCAATATGTTTTATCTTGGAGACCTTATCTGCCGTCAACACCTGCACATAGAGAGGCGATAACGTCTTGAAGACAGTGACTCTATCACGACTCTCACGGACGAGCTATTTTATATCATTTTACTATACTAGATTATAGAATTTTATCAAGAGTTCATATAGAATTATTTTCAATTATTTAGAATTATTTTTACTATGTTTAATTACGTAGTGTTGTTAATATTTTGTTGTGAAAAATACAAATCAAAGCTTCAATTCTTCAACAGAAACTGGTGCTGAGAGGGACCTTGCGGAGGAATTTGATTTGTTGCTAGCCGAGAACAATGAAAACATTATCTTCTGCTCCCCATTAAAGTTCAGTATCAATGGAAACAGTTAAAGTATCATGTATGCAAGGTGTTTGGGCGGTGTTTCAGAAATATGCAACAAATGCTTCACCTCTGCACCTTTTGCTGATGGTTTCAATTTTTAGACCAACCTTCTTTGATATCTCAAAGATAATCTATTAAAGTGGGACTGATGGAATATATATTACAAGATGCTCCAATCAAAAACCAAAAAGTAAAAACGGGAAATGCTAGTAAGGCCAACGTCAGGAATGTCAAATTCAAATTGGTATACAATTGATAGCCATAGTTAGCCATTTCAAAGAATAAAGCTTTTATTTTTGCAGTTATTATATCTTTTACACCATTATTTTGCCACCAAAATATGCATTAACGACAAAATTATGATTTCAACAGGACTTAGTGTTGAATGAAAAGTACTTTAGGATGTGAAATAGAAAGATTTCCTTCAAAAAATAGGAGGAAATGGAATCAAAGGAGCGTCATATATAATAGGTTCTTACCAACACGGTAAATACAAGCATAGCAGTACCAAAATATTGCCACGTCATTTGAAAGTTAAAAGAATAACAAGGAGAAAAGATAATATCTTACATTTTCTTGTCCCAACAATTTTTTTTAATTAATTTTGAGTTCAATACTGGGTCGTCCATGTCAGGCGTGAAGGATCTGGGTCCTTTTCTTCTTGTTCCCTAAATCATTAGGCCGCCCCTATTTTAGGCGATTTGTAGAAATAAACCTAAATATTACCCTATAATTCTTAAAAAAAAATCATGGGCAACACCAAAATGTAACCGACGCATCAACATCTAGACCGACGCATCGACCACAAGCCGCCACATCACACCACCCACCACCACGTCAAACCCACACCTCACACGATCCCGTAAAACCACACCTGAAACACCACCACACCATCAATATTACAAGTCTTGGCCACCAAGACAAGAACTTGATCACCAAGTGAAGACCTTTGGTGTAGTGTGAACTAAAGTAATTAATTCTATTCAATAGAGCATTTTACAATTAACAACACCACAACCTGCCACCAATCCATCAAACCCACATCTGTTTGATGGATAGCCAAGATATTAAAGTGAATTATAAATACAAAATAATAGTATTACACAATATCAAACTTTTATTTTTTGACAAAGGTAAAGAACAGAAAAGCAATATTAAAAGGAACAATATACCATAATATTAAATACACACTCAAGTTTCTGTTTTACAGAGCAAGAAAATTAGAGGTACAAACATATAAAGAAAGATAGTGCAACTATACATTTGGTGGGATCAGTGTTATTAAAAGCGCGCCTAGGCGCAAGGCGCGCCCAGGCTCAACCTCAGCGCCTCGCCTAGGCCTAGGCTAAGCGCGTTCAAGAAGGCGCCCACCTAGCGAGCCTAGGCGCTTGGACGCAAGGCGCGCAGCGGTGGTGGAGGCGCAAATCCAGGCGCACCTCTTGTAGCCGTTCGATTGGACTTCGTGGCTTCACGTGGGCCGTCGATTTCCTTACTAAAACTAAAACCTAAAAACCCCAAATCAGTTGAGCAGACTCACTCTCAAGTCTCTCTCACTCTCACAGTCTCACACTCACACCTCGCCGTCGCATAACCCGTCACCGCTGGTCGCCGACTCGCCGCCGTCACATCTCCCAAGTCCCATCTGCGCCGATCGTCTGCTGCAGTGCTGCTCGCCTGCTCCTCTTCGCCAGTTCAGCAGCGATTGCTGCTGCTGCTTCGGCCACGAGGGGCGCGAGGCCCGCGATTGCTGCTCCTCTTCTCGGGTGAGCTTGATGTTTTAGAACCATTATATTAATCGAGGGGCCAAAGCTTGTATAGTAGTTTCTTTGGACACTGTGGAAAAAGAACTAGCAAGATGCCCAGGAGCCAAAGCTTGAACAAGGACCTCTAATTTCATGGGTTTTGTGGAGTACGGTTGTTCAAATTTGGTTGGTGTGAAGGATGGGCATGGATACCAATTGGGTTCCTCTTATAGTTGTGGTGATCAGTTTAAAGATTGTGATGGTAGTTTTGGTTTGTGTTGGTGAAATCGATGGGAATTTGAGAATACAAGAAGAAAACGAGAAAATCAATAAGTAGCAAAAATTGTCGTATATTAGCTGATTGTCTTACATTTTGTTTTAGCCTATTCTAGCTTGAGTCTCCTGGGTAATCGATGAGAAATTAGCTGATTGAATGCTGTTTACATGCATTATGTTTACATTTTGTTTTAGCAAATAAGACTTTGATTGTTTTAGCTGATTGTTGTTTACATGCATTATGTTTAGACTTTGATTGTTTTAGCAAATTATTTGTTTTAGCAAATAATTTTATTGTTTTAATGCACTATTATTTATTTATTTTTATTTATTTTAATATTGCGCCTTGCTTCGAAAAGGCGCGCGCCTGCGCCTTGCGCCTAGGCTCCAGGGATCTTTTGCGCCTTAGGTGCGCCTGCGCCTTTAATAACACTGGGTGGGATGAGAAAAAGAACTAAAATTTTGTAAAATTGTAAAATTAATAGGACCTAAAGTGAAAGGATTAAAAAGCCAAAAAGCAAACCAAGCATCATAAATGTTACAAAGCACTAATGTCATACCACATAGCTGATTTTTAAATATAACATGAATGACCAATAATGAGTATGTATAAAAAAAAAAAAGTAAATACTGTAACTTAGGAACAAAGAATCAACAAAGAAACTATGAAAAATGAAAAAAATAGAAAAGGAAACCAGCTTGTAAATCAAAGAAAGGGCTAACATCAGGAGTCAACTCACAATCTCCAGGAAGCAACATAGTTCGAAATTTTGGGTCACCAATTTCAACCTCCTGGAAAGGGATAGCAAAACTGGAGTAAAGGTATGTGACTTCGATGAGGGATTCAGGCCACTAGTAATGTAGGGATTAAAACCCAACAAGGGTGACCAGCTACTCAAGTAATTAAAAGGAATTATCTAAATACTTGAAATAATGATAGAAAACTGATGCAAACCCTGTAAAGGAAGCATCAAACAATGCCCCACCCGGAATAGAGACAGCCACTGACCGGCAATCTTCATTAAAGTGACCCGTTCCATCCCAGAGGACACGCACTTATTCATCCAGCCAAGAATTTATACATGAATTTGAAGCCTCTGGCCAGGGGAAGTTTCTAGAGTCTTGAGAAAACTTCCAGAGTCGATTTTGAGGTGGGAACAGGGCGGAACTAGGAATTCTTTCAGGGAGTTTAAAAATTATATCGAATTCACAAAAAAATTTATTAAAATAATATTAAAAACATAGTACACTTAAAAAGCATACAAAAAGTATTATTAAGTTTCACGAAAGCCATTAAAGACTCTTTACAAGTACAATACAAAAAAAAATACAAATTATACTCCAAGTGTTTACAAACGATTTCAAGTTCTTAACACAAATTATAGTCCAAGGAACAAAATCTCAATATCTCAAGTTCTCAACACAAATTCACATAGTTAAATAACTGTACATTTCAAACTCAAAATCAACCTCCCAAATTTTAAACTAAATCACATTTTAAGATCAACCTCCCGAGCTCAAGCTCCACCTCCCAATCTCAACACAACATTAAATTCCAACAAAACAATACATTTTCAACCTCCCAATTTTAAAATTAAATAGCCAAACAAACTCAAACTCAACGTACACATTCCAACACAATTATAAACTATCTATGCACCAAATTATGAATTAGAAAGGCAATTAGCCAATTAAGAATTAACAAAGCAAATTAACCAAATAATTAAGGTGTTCCAATTCAACTAAATCACCAATAATTTCTGCAATATAATCAAGGCATACTCTTCTAACAACTATTTAAGAATTGGCAAACAAATTAACCAAACATATTTTTTAAATCTCTATATAATCACTGAAATTAAACTAAAATTTAACTTCTTTTAAATCTCTATATAATCACTGAAATTAAACTAAAATTAATATATATAATCAGTGAAATTAAACTAAAATTTAACTTCTTTTAAATCTCTATATAATCACTGAAATTAAACTAAAATTAATATATATAATCACTGAAATTAAACTAAAATTAACATATTAAACTAAAATTAAACTGAAACTAAACTATTACTTCACAGTGTGAGGTGGCTCAGAGAGTCACAGACTCACAGCAGAAGTCGAAGAGCCTCGTCGCCTTAGCAGCTGAGCCTTCCTTCAGTCGCGGTCGGCGTCAGATCTGGTCAGAGTTTCAGATCTCGTCGGAGTTTGTCACGGTCATTGCCTCGTCGCGGAGTTTCAGATCTGATCGGCGTCGCGGTGAGTCGATGGTCGGTGCTCACTGCGGTAAGTCGTCCTCGTCACTCGACAGGCCGTCGCGGTGAGTCGGTCACCGTCGTCAAGCCGTCAACGGTCACGTCCTTAGCTCAGTCCTCACCGGTGGTTACGGTCCTCACAGTCACGGAGAGAGAGAGAGAGGTGACTGTCGTCTGCCGATTAGTGTGGGGTATCGGGGAACGGGGTCTCAGCGCAATTCCCAAAAATTCAAAAAAAATTCAAAAGTTCAGGGTGTGCTTTAGCCGCCCTTGTTACCACGTAGTTCCGCGCTAGGTGGGAATCGATGCAAGCGCCCTTGTGTAGCTACCAGTAAGTGCACTATTCACTACTCACAGAGAAGACAAAATGCCAGCCATTTCTAAAGCAAAATTGCACCACTAGTAACGTACTTTCAAGTATTTTGCCCTTATAAGGTTAAATTCTCTTTACCTTTAGACTTTTCTGATTTCAATTTACCAAGACATGCCCTCTTTCGGGGCAGAAAAATGTTTGCTTTTTGAAGAAAAGGAGGAAAAAACCTTTTTCCGTTCCCCCATCCCCCTTGTTTTAGCCGCCTCCATAATTTATTTCTATTTTGTGTATAAAGGCACAGATGTAATTAACCAGGATCCACCATGCGCAGGTTCAATTCCCGCCTAAGCCACCCGCATAATAAAAAGAAAGTTCTAGTGACTAAATCCACATAGTTTTTTTTTTTTAATTTAGCTAAGAAGTTGGAAATCCTTGAAGAAAGAAAAAATCTCTTCAAGTGTATCTCTCCTGTCCAATAAACATCCTTTGGTTCCACAGTTCATTTCGATGGGTATTATCAATTCCTGGCCACTCAGATCAGTGAGTAGATAATAACAATTTTAAGGTCTCTACACTACGAAGCATAAGATTTTAAGGAACTCGCAAAGGGCAAATTGTCACGTTGTTGCATCACAAGTCTGACATATAACTATTTAATAAAACTAAATCTAAGTGATAAAAATTTGAGTGCTGAATTTGTGAAACTGAAAACTTTAAGCAACTAAATATTCGCCACTGAAAAATAAGTTAACATGCTTGATAAACCAAAAAATGTGTCTGAAAATTGTTCCACTTTACAAATTTATTCATCTCACAAGAGAAACATGTATGTATATATATTTACTTCTAAAAAAATTCATTGCCAGAACCGTGCTAATTGCATTTGGTGGTGGTGTTAGTGGTGGTGGCAGAAAGGTTGTGATGATAGTGGTGACAATGGTGCATGAGAATATGGTGTTTGAAATTGTGGTGGTGGAGACAGACGGAGGCCTAATGATCACGGTGGGTGGCTGTTGTAGTGTGGTGGATATGGACATGTTTTTTAAATTTGCAGACCGTGAGGAGGGTGTGGTGATGGTGGTATATTGTAAGGTGGTGACGTCTTCGTGTTGCATGGTGTTGGTGTTGGTGGTGGCCATTGTGGTGATAGTGGCAGCGGCTAGGCCATGGTAATTATGGTGGTGGTGGCTGAAGGAACATAGTCGTCGTGGTGATGGCTCTCGTACGGTAGAGGTGGTGTTGCCATTTAATTGTGACGGCATCATGGTGGTAATTCTTCTTTACGTAAAATTTTATTCAACAACTTTTAACCACTTGTCTGATGTAAAATTAAGTGATAAGTACTCCGTCTGTTCCATTTTATTTGATCACCTTTGACTTGCACAAAATTTTAGAAAAAAGTCCAATGTAGTTGACTTTTCAAATTTGTTCTCACTTACATATATTAAGGATATACATATATATAAAGAGAGAGAGAAAGAAGAAGGAAGTAGGTTAGGAGAGAGGAAATAGGTTGGTGGATGATTATATATAAAGAGAGAAATATAATAAAAAAAAGTGTGAAGAGGATAATTGTGGAGAAGAACACATAAAGAGTCTTTCTAATCTAAAAAGTGAATAATTCTTTTGGACAACCCAAAAAGCAAAATTGTTCAATAAAAGGGGGACAAAGGGAGTATCAAATAAGTCCAGCGTGACTTAAACTTTTGGTCTATTTTTTTGGCAAAAAATATTCTTTTTTAAGTACTAAAAGGTTAGAGGTTATGAAACGCACTCAACTGAAAATCAATAAAGATCTTAAGTTTTAAGTACTTAATTGTGTTAAACACACGCTTAATTTGCTTAAATTCAAATGCCAAACAATTCAAAGTTGCATCTGATGCTAGTCAGAATGAAGAATTGTTAATGCAAAACGAACATGAATTGAAAAACATAATATGGGGATGCAATAGTGATACTGGGGAACTTAGAATTTTTCTGTTATCAAAGACAAATCTATCTATATATAATATATAATAAGTGAAGCAAGAAAAGTTGTGATAACTTCTCTACGTGACACATAATTGCTAATTTGTTCATATTTTTTTAAAACTTACTGTTCACGCTTCATTCTGCTACTGTTCACGTTAGCGTACTGTTCATATTATTGGCGATTACTGTTCACATTCATGGAAAAAGCTCTATTCACGTACTGTTCACGTAAAAAACTGATTTTTTCAATACAATTTAGTCAGTTTTATTAGCTCCTGTTTACTACTTATATTTTAGTCGGTTATTTAGACAAGGTATTGCCTTTTGTTCTCATAGCTAGTTTTCTTTGCCTTAGCTATTCTTATGGCGTCTTATGATGGAACTATCTCCCTTAAAACCAGGGACGGATCCAGAAAGTCTAATCGAGGGGGGGTCAAGAAAGTATAAAAAAAATTAATGGCTGATATAAAAGAATTGTTCAATTTGACTAGTAATCATTTAATTTTGTTTCTCATAATGATTTATTTAACTTGATAAAGTTAATCAAGAACGAATTAATAATCTTGCATGACGAAGCTTAACTTTTACTCTATAGATGTATTACTAATGTGATTATTAAATGTACGAGTACAATAATCACGTATAAGTTAACATAATAAAATTTTAAAAAAAAATAACCTTGATTAATTCGTGTTTTTTTTCGTAATTTGAAAATTTGAAATATCGAATTTGGAAGAACGAAGATGGAACAAAAGAATGAGAAATAAGAAGACTATGAGGACCGGTGGCATAAAAAGTAAAAAATACAACAAAACGAAACCCTAATTAAGTAATATTATGAGATAATGGCATTTGTGTAAATATAAAAAAAATTCAAAAGTTAAGGGCTAATTACACATGTCCCTGAGGTTTGGGGGTCATTACACGCGAGGACAATAGTTTACAATAATTACACTTATGTCCGTTGACCAAACAGAATACAAAAATACTTAACGGTTTTGACAAAAAGAACTAATTGCCCCTGAAATGCCATTCATTCCTCTCTGAAAATATCTATGTTCTTTTTATCTTTTTTCTGTCCTCTCTCTCTCCCTCGACACAAGCATGCTCTGATACCAAATTAGGGCTTACCGTTCTTTTCCGATGCGCCGTGACTTTGGCCTGGCCCTTGGCGGTGCTGTGGGTGGGCGAATGAAGTTGACAACGCCTTTACGGTGCGTCACGTCCACCACGGGTTTGGCGCCGCTGTAGCTGCCTTCTCCCGGGCCTCTTGCGGGACCAAGGACCAGAGGTGTTTGACGTTGAAGACGGGGCAATGGGACTTGTTGCGGAGGCGGTGGAAGTAGCCCATGCCGAAGTAGCCCGGATGGTTCTTGTCGAAGAGGATGCGGTGATGGTGCATACCACCGGCGTTTCTCCGCCCGTCGGGATGCTTCAGATCGAAGACGAATGCCTAAATTAATTTACAGATTAAGAAAATTTTGAAACCCTAATTTGTAGAGCATTTCAGAAAATTAAGAACCCTAATTTGCAGATTTGTAAAACATTTTGAAATTTAATTTGCAGATTTAGAAAAATTAAGGTTGTGAACCCTAATTTGCAAATTAAGAACATTTTGAAACCCTAATTTGTAAATTGAGATAACTTAGGGTTTTGAAACCCTATTTTACAGATTGAGATTGAAATAAATTAGGGTTTTGAAACCGATTGAGAAATTGATGAAAAAGACAGCAGAGATTGGGAAGAAACCAAAACCCTAATCTTTAAATTAAGGTTTAAAATTTTATTCAGTATATACAGTACAAGGGTAGTATTGTCATTTTAAAAATACGTATTGGTGATATCATAAAAAAGTACACGTTTTGGACGGAACCCTGATGGATGGACACGGGTGATACATTTTAAAAGTGTTTGGTCACGGAATGTTACATTTTGAAACTGTGTCCTTGACTGTAATTACCCCCTAACCTCAGGGACATATGTATAATTAGCCCAAATTTTAAAGCCAAAGACAAATGAGTATTAGCTTACCGTTCTAGACTTCATCTCGACAATAGAGGAAAACAATAGTCAACCTAGGGAGTCGAGTTCTTGGTATACTCCCGAACAAATTGAGTTTCATTGTCATAACAGAATCCCAAGTGCCCTTTCCAATCATCTTTATGATGTCTATTATGCTACAAAAAGTGCTAAGGAACTTTAAAATCTCTTAGAAGGTGAATATGGTATTGATGATGCCGGTATAGAACGTTTTAATGCGTCTACGTTTAACAAGTTTGTTATGGTCGAGGAAAAAGCAATTAGTGATCAAATTCATGAGTTTCAAGACCTTTTAAAGGCCGTTAAGGAGAATGGCTCTAAGTTTAGAGAGGATTATAAACTGTCTTGCCTTATAGACAAACTTCCCCCACTTGGTCCGACTTTGCTAAAGGTCTTAGACATAAGCGATGAACTTTATCTTTGACCCTAGCTGCCTTCAATTCCTTAAAGATTGGAGAAAAGCATAGGAAAAATATCAAACATAAGGAAACAACGTCGAACCAAGCTAATTTGGTGGAAAATAGTATAACTCCAAACACACCACACAACCTTAGGCCTAAGGGGAATAACTTTAGAAACAATAATAGGCGGAACACCCAAGGCAACAACAAGTTCCATCATAGAGATTCCCGCCACAACAACTTCATAGCCAATCGATTTCCTCAAAATAACAATAACCATCCATAAATCTTCCAAATCACAAGAATGCAAAGGATGCTAAGGGCAAAGGACATAAGAGATCATGTTACGTGTGCGGAAGTACCAATTATATATAGCTCGAGATTGCTTTTACAAAAGGATTGAGGAGTACAAGCCAAATGATAGAAATCAAGGAGATCAAGTCAACATGTTACTAGATGATGAACCTCTTATTAGGTTTGATCCTAATCTTGCTTAGTGAATAATAGTTATCAAAATAATGATTGGTGGTTAGATTCGGGTGATAATGTACGTTTGCTTTGATCGTGGACTATTTAAACTTATCAGAACTCAAGTGGAGGAAGCGTGACACTGAGAAATGATATTGCCGCACAAGTGATAAGAATTGGAAGAGTTGATTTAAAGATGACATCGGAGAAGATGCTAACGCTTAACGAAGTGCGGCATATTCCAGAAGTTAGAAAAAATTGATTAGTGGATCATCCTTAGCCCAACAAGGTTACAAAGTTATAACGGAGTTTAATAAGGTTGTAATAACTAGGACTAATATATTTGTTGAAAAAGGTTATGTTTGTGATGGATTGTTTAAACTAAGCATCTTGATCAATTCAAATGAAAGTTCTCCTTTAGTATTAAATATTGAATCTATTGAGAAATGACATGAAATATTAGAACATGTAAACTATGGGAAGGTCAAGAGGTTGATGGATTAAAGCTTGATCCCAAAATAAAATGTAGATACTAAACATAGGTGTAAAATTCGTGTAGAAGCAAAGCAACCTAGAAAACCTCACAAACCAGTCCATAGAAATACAAGCCTTTTAGAACTTATACATAGTGATGTATGTGACTCAAACCGAACTCCGACTAGAGTAGGCAATAAATATTTTGTGATTTTTATAGATGACTTTTCAAAATACTGTTATGCTTATCTAATTAAGACCAAGGATGAAGTGTTTGGTAAGTTTAAGATATATAAGAATGAAGTTGAAAATAAACTAGAAAAGAAATTAAGGGTCCTTAGGTCTGATAGAGGTGGGGAGTACACGTGGAATGAAATTAAGAATTTCTGTGAGTATAGCTTTAAAGAAGAAGTTGAGAGAACCAATATCACAATTGAAGTACTCTTAAATCATATGATCCTTACTATATTTTACTAATAGGACTAGGCCTGATATAACATATGCTATTGGGAGACTTAGCCGATATTACCAAAATCTTAACAAGGAGAATTGGAATGCTTTTCAGAGAGTACTTAAGTATTTTAAAGGGACATTAGAGTATTTGTTGTGCTATCAGGGTTCCCAAATTTGGTAGAAGAGTATAGTAATGTTAATTGGATAGTTAATACTTTGGAGACCAAATCTACAACTAGTTATGTTTTTACATTAGGAGTAGGATCTATATCTTAGGAATCTAAGAGGCAAATAATCATCTCTAGAAGTATTATGGAATCTGAGTTGATCGCTTTAGATACAGCCTGTACAGAGGCTGAATAGTTCAGAATTACTACAAGAAAAAGTGGCTATAAAAGCGGCCAAAAACCGCTGTTATTGATCAAATAACCGCTGCTAAAAGATTTGCCAGTGGTTTAGTTCTGCTGTTGTAGGCCGTGCTGCTATAGACCTATAACAGCGGTCCTATGTACTTACCGCAGCGGTCAACCGCTGCTAAATCCATTTCAAAATTCGCCATTCAATCTTATCTACAGCAGTGGCCATGTGCAGACCACTGGCATAGGTAGCTTCCAAATTCAAATCTAAACATATAGCAGCGTACAATGACCGCTGCTAAAGGTCAATTTTTTTTTTTTTTAATTTGTTAAAACACATATGAATCCTGTTAAAGACCTAAAAACCATATCAACCAAGCTGTAGCAAAGTAATGTATCACTTAACAAGCCATAAAATGTCATTGCACAAGACATCGGATAGGTTTAGGGTTTAACCATCAAACTGTTACAAGAGTTTAGGTTTACTAGAAAATCAATTTCACAAGAAACCATTTTTCTAGGACAAAGCCTACATATATAGCTCTTTCAAATTGCAACATCAACCGCTCCCATTGCGCGATGCAATTTGCAACATCAACCGTTCCCATTGCTCGATTTATTTGCATTTGCCTCCACATTAGCCTGTGACATAATCAAGCAACCATTAGTGTGCGATTCAGTTTGCTCCCATAAAGTTTGTTCAACTTAGTCAATAAAACTGAAAACACTAAGTTGCTTAAAGTGAATGACAATAAGAAAACTTGGCTGAACCTGTACAAAAAAGGTACAGAAGACAAGTATCCACATTAATGGAGACTAGAGTAATGCAAGAACATCTATATGTCTTAAGTACCAGAGACCGTCCTGGCCCTGCCAGCCTAATTCATATATCACAAACAACAACCCTTATGAGAATATCTAGCTAATCAAGAAAGCCATGCCTTTCCTCAAATGATACCCGCATGTACATCAATTTCACCAACCAGCTCGCATCACGGTGGCTAAAAAAAGAACGCTACTTTGGTCGTGGGGTTAAAGGAGGTCGGCTCACAATGGCTAAGTAGACAATCGCCATCCACCCAAGCAAAGACAATCCCCATAATCCTTAGGCAAACGAGATGCCTCAATTAAAAGAACCCCTAAAATGTCATAGTAATTAGTTACAAACATCACAGCAGCAGATTACAAACAGCACAATAGCAGATCACAGTAGTAGATCAGAATAATAGAATAAGAAGGGATATTCTAAATTTTGCTGTATAAACAAATAGCAGATGACTCTGCATTTTTCTATTTAAAATAATGCAGGATTAAAAATATTTCAGGGTTATGGTAATGCCTAAAGTACACTTCATTTCCATGGACAATGAACACTGTCATGATATATGTGTGTGGATAAGGGAATATGAATACTGCCGATCATTATATTGGGTGTGTGTGTACCTGAGAACTAGAACCAGTGGCTAGTTCTGTAAAACTGTTCGCTGTAAGTCGATCAAGAGCTTCGTGCATTTTTGTCATTTGCACCTTCAGTTGTCATACCCTATGTATTCGTGCATCTCCCTCGCCCATATTTCAGCTCTTCTAGCGAGGTCTTGCTTTTTTCATGACCTAGAACCTGCAAGAAAGAACATATACAAAAACCTTGGAAAGAATGCCATCCTTTTTCCATTCCAAAATTCAACTATATAGCTTGGGAGGAAAAGAATTTAGAAACTCATTAGGTTAAATCTCAGGAGTTAAATCTAAGGAGTTTCTAAATGGGTTACAAAACAATTTAATTATTCCAAAATTCGCATTAAAACTCCTTGAACCTGCATGTCATGGTGGCTTATATCAGGTTCATATCGCATTGAAACTCCTTGAAACACCAATCTAATAGCTAACTGTTATCTGACCAGATCATTTCTCCAAAATATCAATAATCAGTAGCTTCATTGAAGCACCGCAAGGCTAAGGACGTAGACATATGCCCATGTACGTGATATTATCAACTCATGTACAGTTGTACCTACGACCAACCCGCACGAGAAAACTCTGTATTTCCAGCTTGAAAGCCTAATGTCGCACATTAGAACATGTTTACTCACGTGCACTATTTCAATCTAGTAATGCATTCTCACCACCAATATACAATTTCCAGCTTCAAAAACTGCTCAGTTTTGGAATGGAAATCAAGCAGTGAATTTGTTAAGAATCCTATCACACAGAAGACTAGAGAGTGGGAAGGAATATCCCGCACTGAAGTAGTTTGATAGGTTAGAATTCTATCACCTTTTGAGAAATTCACTGCTTAGGAGGGATAGGACTCACTGCAAGTGAATTAAATTAAGATTCATTCACTTATAGTAGTACTTTACACGCCATTACTGGGATACAAACCTGCCTGTCATGGTGGCTAAGAGACCTAATAATGGTTTTCCACCCCCAACTCCCACAACCTAGGATCCAGTATAATCCAGCTCCATCTCCCTCATACTCCCAGGTTCCCTCCTACACACACAAACACTGCTTACTATGTCTTATGTTTCCATGTTAGTATAACACACAGAATACAAGGAAGCGCGCACACACAAACACTAATGTGTTTTACACGAGGATGTTAATACAAAATGGAGCCAAAACCAAATCAATATCCAATTTAAAGCTAAAAAAAGAATGGAATTCAATTGAAAGCACACTGCAGAGACGATGAAATGCGACTTCCATAACCAACTGATGCGCAGCAAACTTACCTCAGAAGCACAAACCAGCACTGCAGGGGCGGAACCACGTTGGCACCAGGGGGTGCTAATGTACCTCCTGAACTTCAAGATGATTTTTGTTTTTTTGGGTCTTTGCACCTACTCTGTATATTGGCACCAGGGGGTGCTACTGATGACTGAAACCCTAACACTAGTTATTGGAAGTTAATCGTGCTAGCTTTTATGTAATATAGTTTAGGCTTATCCGTTCATCCTCTAACCGTTTGATGAAATGCCTCAATGGATAATGGTGGTGGGTGTTGAACTGTTGCTCCATGCCTCCGTTGGAATGTTTTCTTTTTTACTCTATGCGAATTTTAGAAAGATTTAATACACGAAAGCTTGACTTTGCATATTATTTTACCCTAGGTATTTGTCAAATCATTCGATTCGATGTTAACATGTACCAATGAATCAGACGGATTTTTTTTTTGCCTATTGTGCTTTTCAAGTGGATAGATGTTGAATATATGAGCCGCTGCTGAAAGATTTGAACTAAAAGCACCCAAGCTTCAACTAAAAGCAGTTATCTAGGAGCCTTGATTACAATTTACCAACTTCTTTTTCCATTGCCACTAGGATCTTTCCGAAGACATCAAACTTCAGAACTATTTGCCTGTATGTTTTATCCGGGGACTAGGGCTGTAAATGAACCGAGTTGTTCACGAACAGCTCGATGTTCGTTCGCTTTAAAACTCGTTCGTGTTCGTTCACGTAATAAGTGAACCGAACACGAACGCAATTTTAGGGCTCGTTTAATAAGCGAGCCGAGTTTGAACATAATGATGTTTGTTTATTAATGTTTGTGAACAAGAGGGCTCGTTTATTTAACGAACCGAACACGAGCCGATAGGGATGTCAAAAAAATCCGAACCCGTGGATTTCAACCCCGCCCCGGTAGGAGCGGATTATTTTGACTTTGACCGGGTCGTGAAGCGGGTATGGTATTTTTTTTAAAAATCCGCAGCGGGTTAGGATTTGGTATAGTATGCACCCCAATCCGCCCCGCGTTCCGCCCCGCCCCGCCCCGGTATGCTTACCCTAATTCTTTAGTTAATCTTAGCCGTCCTCATATTAGTTGATCTAAGCCGTCCATCAGATACCATATATATATATGTTCCTTTTTTTGGGCAAACCCTAGTCTCATTGTCTCAACCTTCTCACTCTCCACCACAGTACACCAGTACTGCACGATCTGCCTTATCGGTGGAGGCTCGCACCCACCCACCTGAGCTACGCGTCCTGCATAAATTCTCCGATCCCGTGGGCTTCTACCCAATTTCGATCGTATTCAAAGGATCTCACACCGTAGCGAATCAATCTGATTTCGAAGAGGTAGACGTCCCTCAGATTCCCAGCAGTAAGTCGCCGGCATATCGCGCTCTACCCAATTTCATCTACAAAAAGATGGTTTCGAATTTGCTGCGGCATCATCTCTGGAGTAGGAATGATTTAGTGTTCAAAATTTTTGCCTGTTGATGGAATTTGTTCTCCGGCGGAAGATGAGTAGGAGGCAGCAATAGGAAGAACCAGTTGACAAATCACATATTTGTTCCTTCCTTTTCTAACGGTTTGTGGAGGATATTTTGTGTCTTGGTTGAATTTTGGCTTAAGCCTATTTAAGGCGAAGGGTTTCTTCACCTCTTTATTTCTACCAATTCTTTCTTATATTCTTCACATATGCCATTACAGCTCCTCCCAGTGTTTACTTATTCCATAGTCCCTTGTCCTCAGTTTTGTTTACTATCATTGGGTGTGATTATGACTATTTTAATTGATTATGGTGAGAGTTTTTATTAGGGTTGAGTTATGTAAAAGCAAGCTACAGTATATGGTGATTGTAATTTGTAAGTTGCAATATGTGTACGTAGGAAAGGTATAGTTTGAAATCTCTTTGCATCGTGGAGAAATAATTTTGCTCTAGAATCTGTATTATGCCTTTCGCCTCATGAATTTGAAGCCAATTGGATTTTATTGACACTAGTTACTCGCCATTTAACTCTGATCGGGTCGGGTTAGTTTTGGGTTTTTGGCGTGGTACAGCGAGGGCGGGGTGGAACGGGGCGGGTTCGGGTGTCCTAAATCCACGTAGGATCGGTTATGGTATTTTATATACATAACCCAGTGCGGGGTGGGGCTGGGCAAAATTTAATGACTAGCGGGGCGGGTTCGGATTTCAGGAGATCCACATCTGACCCGCCCCATTGCCATCCCTACGAGCCGAGTCTTATAAACAAACATCGGTTCGTTTATACTAATTAAAAAATATATATTCTGGCCAAAATATCTGTGTATTGGCCATTGGGACGTGTGTTGGGGACGTGGAAGCATGTGGATCACTTATCCTCACCAAACCCATTTTCCTTCTCCTCCCGTTCACTCATTCAGAGACATTCAAACCAAGTCTCCATAGTCACACACACCCCCTCTCTCATCAGTACACTGACGGGCGACAGTACACCGACCGGCAACGAGTTGACGACCAGACCACACCCCACGCCGCCGGCAGACCACCGCTCATCATACCGCCTCCTTCTCTCTGATTCTCGAACAATCAAAACCCATTTTCCTTCTCCTCCCGTTCACTCGTTCAGAGACATTCAAACCAAGTCTCCATAGTCACACCCCCTCTCTCATCAGTACACCGACGGGCGACAGTACACTGACCGACGACGAGTCGACGACCAGACCACACCCCACGCCGCCGGCAGACCACCGCTCATACCGCCTTCTTCCCTCTGATTCTCGAACAATCAAGCGCCTTGTGCAGCTGTGCCCCCTCTCTCTCATCTCACGCCGACAGACCACCAGCCAGACCACACCTTACGCCGCCACCAGACCACCGCTCATACCGCCTCCTTCTCTCTGTTTCTCGAACAGTCAAGCACACTTAGCCCCCTCTCTCTAATCACACAAGATCACCACCGGCCAGACCACCGCCCACATCGCCAGCCAGACCACCGCCCACACAGCCGGCCAGACCACCTCCAAGT
Source organism: Escallonia rubra (assembly GCA_033065855.1). Classification (NCBI taxonomy): domain Eukaryota; kingdom Viridiplantae; phylum Streptophyta; class Magnoliopsida; order Escalloniales; family Escalloniaceae; genus Escallonia; species Escallonia rubra. The sequence goes on along the minus strand of JAVXUO010000952.1, from coordinate 60,320 downwards.
CAGGCCAGAGGCTCACAAACGGCAGCTGCTCCTCCACAAAAGCCAAGTCGTCTGATCTCTGAAGGCTCTCTGATTGGTATCTTCTCATTCACAGTCACAGACAAGCTAATTAGAGCTTATTGCTCTAAAGTGATCAGATTAATTCTCTTTCTCTGGTATATTTTTAACTCCCGGAAGTATGATTTGATTGTTTTCTAGTTTCTACTCTTTACCTGGTCATGAGCATGGATTCTCATAGAAAAATTATATGTACCTTTTCACATTGTTGTATATAACAAAACTACTGGAATACTAATAGAAAGGAGAAAATGGGAGTGTTGATTGAACCAGTGCTGATTATTTCTAGTTTCTCTTTGAACCCATGCTGGTTATTTTGTTACTTTGATAATCGATTCTCACTTTTGCTTCTGTCGGAGACCCTGCTGGTTATTTATAGTTTCTCTTTCTCATTTACACTGCCAATGTAGGAATTTGAAGGGAATGTTAGCCACACCTGCAGTTGAGACTAGAATTTAGCTTAGAATTCAGCTGAGTTTCAGGCTGAAATTGAGAATGAGTTTAATTCTTTACGTCAATGACCTTTTTTTTCTTTGTTCTGCCCAATTTTGGGTTGTAGAGTAATTTATTTAGAATTTTTGTTTTAGATATGTGTAGTGAGGAGATTGAATTATCATCAGCGTCTTCTATATCTAATAACTCATCACGACCGGGTCTTTCAAAGTCGAAGGGCAAGGCTATAATTATGAGTGAACCAGTTGGGGAGGCTGCTATTGGTGAGGTAGAGGTTAACACTATGTTTAAAAGGCGGGAAAGAAAGAAAACTTCTCCGGTGTGGGACTTCTTTGTTGACGTCACTCTAGCAAATGGAACAAAGAAAGTCAAGTGTAAGCTTTGCAATGCTATCCTCAATAAGACAAAAGGTGGCACTACAACTCAGCTTCTTAGACACCGAGATACCTATTGTCCTAAACGTGGAATAGCTGCTACAAATCAATCGGTGATAAATGTTGAGCTTGGAAAGATAGAGTATGAAGTCAGCAAGAAGGACTTCAAGTACAATCATGCTAAGGTTAGGGAGGCTGCTGCACAAATGATTCTTGTCCATGAGTACCCATTTAACATGATGGAGCATGAATTCTTTAATAGATTCATGATGACAGCCACCCCTTACTATGAAAGTATTTCCCGAGCAACCGCTAAGAGTGATGTAATGGCAACCTATGAGAAGGAGAAAAAGAGCTTGAAGACAACTTTCTTAAGTGTTAGCAAAGTTAGCCTTACTTCAGATTTTTGGAAGTCTGGCCCAGTGTTATTAAAAGCGCGCCTAGGCGCGCGCCTAGGCGCAAGGCGCGCTCAGGCGCACAACCCGCGCCTCGCCTAGGCTAGGCGCAGCGCGTTCAACTAGGCGCGCGCCTTGTGAGCTTAGGCGCCCAGGCGCTAGGCGCATGGCGGGGCGGGAGGCGCGAAGCTGGGCGCCTGTTCGTCCTTTCTCCCAAAGTCTAAAATCCCCAAATCCAAATCAATTTCACTCTGCGTCGACTGTTCGTCCTTGCTCCGGTGACCTCGTCACTCCTCATCCTTTCTCCGGTGACCGGTGGCCGTCGTCGCTGCCATTGCTTGTCCCCTCGCCGCCGCCGCTGACTGCTAGTTGCTCCGCTGCCTCTGTCGACGCCGTGGCGCTGCTCTTGCCGCTGCTACTCTGCTGCTCCATGCCTCAACCCCGCTGGTTTCTCTCTCTCTCTCTCCCCCTCCCTCCTTCACTCAGTCCCTGTTCGTCCTTGCGCCTGTTTTTTTATGTATGTATTTATATATAGATAGATATCACACACTCTCTCTCTGTATCTCTATAGAATTACACACACACAGAGAGAGAGAGAGAGAGAGAGAGAGAAATAGGCTGTTGGTTTTCAGGGACGATGATGAAATAATGGGCTCAGAATTCAGATGAAGGTCATCTTTGACAGAGAGAGCTTCGTGGAAACATCCCATTTCTCTCTCGAGCCTCGTTCTTTGAGCACAGCAAGCTCTGTGATGAGCTTCGTGTAAAGTGAACTGCTTCAACTTCAGATATGCCCTTCATTGACCAAGTATTTACACATTTGAGGTTGTAGTTCTCACGAATCTCAACAAAAAAAAAAAGCTTGTAAATATGCTTTTAGTGACATTTTTATTAGCTCTTTCAAAAATAAGAATTGTCTATTTTTCATGTCATGTGTATTTTTTATATTCTCGTTTGTCGCTAATAGATTTATAATCATAAAATGAGGATATTATTTAATACGCTCATTATCGATAAAATGGGGATGTGAACGACTTAAAACATATGTACAAAAATAAGGTACAATATCTAGTTCTTTGTGGTTCTCATAGGAAGTATACTGAAAAAGAAATGTTTTTTTAAATGTAATTTTATTGTTTTAATGCACTATTATTTATTTATTTATATTTATTTTAATTTTGCGCCTCGCTTCGAAAAGGCGCGCGCCTGCGCCTTGCGCCTAGGCTCCAGGGACCTTTTGCGCCTTAGGTGCGCCTGCGCCTTTAATAACACTGGTCTGGCCAAAACATTGGGTACATGGTTCTTACAGTACATTTCATTGATTTCGATTGGAAATTGCAGAAAAAAATACTGAACTTTTGTGATGTGCCGCCTCCTCACACTGGCCTAGTAATATGTGAGGCCATTAGTAAGTGTTTAGATGATTGGGGAATTGGCAACAAGGTGTCAACTGTGACTTTTGATAATGCATCCAACAATGATGCAGCGATTAAGTATTTGAAAGAAGATTTCTCATTGAAAAGAAGTCTTTTCTTTACGGGGAAGATATTTCACGTGCGATGTTGTGCCCATATCATAAATCTTATGGTGCAAGACGGGCTTAGTGAGGTCAAGCATGTCATTGAAAATGTTCGTGAGAGTGTGAAGTACATTAATGCTGTGGAATCTCGAATTATCACGTTCAGTGACATTGCTAAATCACTAGAGTTACCTCAAAAGAAGCTCATTTTAGATGTGGCCACACGTTGGAACTCAACACACGCTATGTTGACTACAGCACTAGAGTTTAAGCAAGTGTTTCCTCGATTTTTTGCTCATGATGCAAATTATTTATGGCTGCCTGAAGTAGAAGATTGGAGAAGAGCTGAAGAAGTGTGCAAGTTCCTAGAGATCTTTCGTGAGGTCACTGATAGCATATCGGGGACCATGTACCCTACTGCAAATATGTTTCTTCTGGAGGTGTTGAAGATCAAGGAAGCCTTAAATGAGAAGAGCAGAGATGAAAACAGTTACATGCGATCTATGGCGATGAAAATGAAGGAAAAGTTTGATAAATACTGGGGTGAATGCAATCTGTTGATGGCCATTGCTGCTGTTTTGGACCCAAGGTATGTCTTTTCTCTACATTTCTCCCCCTCATTGCAGTATATAATAAATACTTTTCACTTTTTCAGCCTTAATATCTGTATAGAACTTGGTCTTCACTTGCTGAAATGCTGGGTCGAGTGAGAAAGAGAGTTGTCGCACAAACCATCTCTTCATGCATCTTGATAGTTTGTTCTTTATTATGTTGTATTCTTTCCATTTCCACTAGGAGTGGGTCTAAGTAGGCAGATTCAAGCACCTCAGCTCTTATGGAAAGAGCTTGTTGAGGGTTGATGTTCTCAGAATTTGCAGCAATATGTGTTCATGTTTGGTTGAAGAGTTTGATTCATTTACATGCAAAGGTAGCTACCATGGCTAGCTACTAGAGAAAATAGCATGAAAGAGCTTCAAGTGAACAGTTAGCAAAAATCTAAGTATACGAACCGAGTTCGAGCCGAACATAGCCATGTTCGAACTCGTTCGTTTATTTTACAGTTGTGTTTGAACTCGGCTCGTGTTCGTTAAGCATATATAATTTTGTGTTCGTGTTCGGTTCGTGAAAATAATCAAAAGATTGAACTCGACTCGGCTCGTTCGTTTAAGCTTCACAAACCGAGCTCGAGTTTGAGTTCGTGTTTGTGTTCGTGTCAACTTATTGTTACAAACTAACTAAATTAACTTAGAGACAACCTGGAAACCCATTGGTGATTAACAATTATGTTCTTCCATACATTCATTAATGTATCCACAAATATAATGTCAATTACTAATTACAACTGCTGCATTAGACGAGTTTACAAAATAATGCCTTGTATAAAAGACGTAACTAAGCATGCACAAAATCTGCAGTTATACTTCCAAGTTCCAACATAGTCCAAGTAGCGTATCAACATGCATTCCATAAAAAAAGTGCAGCTTTCCCCTTTAATTAGTCCTGCAAAAAACAAAACCAACTCCTCCAAGTAGCGTATCAAGCATGCAGTCCATAAAAAGAGTGCAGCTTTCCCCTTTAATTAGTCCTGCAAAAAACAAAACCAACAATTAGGAGTTTAAACAATTTTCCATATATATGCACCAATTGACTTGATGCAAAATGCTTGAATACCTTAATTACAAGTTTACAACATTCAAAGTAGCAAATTAAAGGTCATGCAAAATTCTTGTACAAAAGATGTGGCTATACTCCCTAAAACAATCTAGATAGGTATCTCCCATGCAATCACAACAAAAGTCACAATTTCCTCCTTGATTTTGTCCTGCATAACCGATAAAAGATTTATGAGTATAAACAAACAATAATCATACACACTATTTGACTTCATAAGGATAAATAACATTCAAATGTGACATTACTCAATGGACCGAATACCGTATTACATAAACTACTACTGAGACAATTCAATCTCTCTCACTCCCTCCGTTGTGCGCTACAAAAATAAAAAATAGACAAAAGTTAGCAAGAAATATTGTGTATAATATACTCGAACACAATGAAATAACGTTGTTAACGTTAGCAAAAATATAAGTGAATAACGTACAGTATAAACTTCCTTTACTCCGTACAAGGAACGTATCCAATCTCCTCCACATATCAAAGCTTCCACAGTCTTTGTTGATAATGATGCACGATAAGGGTCTATAACCCTACCACGGATGCTAAAGGCAGCCTCCGAAGCAACTGTGGTGATTGGAACTGAAAGTATATCAACCGCCATCTTTGACAATATTTTATACTTAAGATTGTTCGCTTTCCACCACCCAATAACATCAAATTGAGACTCTAAATTCACTTCACAGATGTACACTCCTTCTTCAAGGTATGTTTCCAAGTCAGACTTAATAGGCATTACATTTTCCATGCTTCTCACATAAAGATCATATTCTGTCTTCCCTTTAGCTTTGTAGGTAGAAGTAGTATTACTAGAACCTCCCACAACACTACTTTCCTTAGTTACATTCGAGCAATGCAAAGCATGATTCAAGACATATTCCTTATACACCTCAAGCAGGGAACCTGACACCAACTCAATGTTCTTTTTCGACTCAACCTCATCGTAGATCTTAGGAAAACAAAATTTAATGCTTCAGAATATGAACAAGGATTTGGACTTGAGATAGATGGAATCCCACATGATTAAAATCATATGCAATACTACCACCATCACGTACCAATGCCACCTCTACCACATAGCCACCATATGGCCACCACACTATAATTATCACCACAACACGCTTCCACTACCGATTTTCACACTTAAAATGTATGTAATTTCAACACCATATAAAATATACTAAACGGATAAATTTGGAAAATCAGTTCTACAAATTAAGTGCTTAAATATTGGGCAATTAATTTTTAGTTTTTCAACGAGGCCATGAGCTCGGTTATTTGGACAGCCAGGACTGGCCTAGTGATTATAAATGCTTTATGTCCTTGCTTGCCGGATGTTCAAGTCTCATCAGCCACTTAATTCCTTTTGTATAGAAGCAAAAGAAGATGAACAATGAATTTAATGGGAAGTAAAGGAAGGAAAAAGAACAAATATCTCATATGCTTTTGGTTTGGTTAGCTGGATAATTTGAAAGAGAGTTTACAGAAATACGCGGACTTTTCCTAGAAAATCTTCAATCCCATCAGTTTATTGCAACAAAATGAGTTGGTTACTTTGGTGTGAATTTAACAAATGCAAGAAAATTATTTTTTTCCATCAGTTTCTATTTTCCACTAACCATACTCCTCGGAATAGGGGCGGATCCAGAAAATCTAATCGAAGGGGGCCAAAAAGGCGTAAAAACCTTGAATAGGGTAAATGCAAAATAAATTATTCAATTGACTATTAATTATTTTTATTTATTCATAGTGATTTGTTTAACTTGGTAAGTTGAATCAACAACAAATTACTAATATTGCGTGAATAAAGCTTAACACTTACTATATAGATGTATTATTAATATGATTATTAGTTATATGAGTACAATAGTGCATGTAGTGTAAGTTAACAATATTTTACAATAATTCAAACTAAAAAGAAAGAACTAACCTTGATCATTTGTATTTTTTTGTAATAAAAAATTTTGAAATTTGAAAGAGTGAAGATGAGAAAGAAGAAGATTATGACGGCCGACGGAACAAAGAGTCGAAAATAAAAAAAAGGAATCCCTAATTAATTACTTTTATGATATAATGGTATTTTTGTACAATATGTAAAATATGAATATCATTATATAGAAAACTAGTAAATAAATCCAAAAAATTGGGGGGGGGGGGGTGCCATGGCCCCCTCCCGTCAGGTGATAGCTCTGCCACTGCCTCGGAAGTTCCATCAATCTTTACCTAATGTAACGGAGCAAGAGACAGGGTTTTCACATCCTTTCGTGGCCAGGCTAAATGTCATCGATTTGGCCTTCTGGCTAACCAAAAAAGAAAAGTTTGGTTGACTGGTGTTGTCCATGGTATCGTTGTCACTTGTTAGCTAGCCCTGGTCGAACTTTCCCAAGTAGTTTGTACCAGTGTAGGTACCAAAGCTAGGTGGTGACTTTGCCTCCTTTGTGTTGGTGTTGATGATAGATTTGTTATGTAATGTGTTTGTATTGTAAGTGAAGTTTAAGACCCAAAAGGTTTTGGGTTTTGTTCTTTGTCCCACATTGGAAAGAAAATGAAATTTCTCTCTCCTTATAAGGAAGCACATGGTACATATCATTTGAATTATTTTGAGATGTTTTGGAGGGAAGATTGGGAATGCTATTGTGCGGTGCACCGCACCGCACGCGCGCGCATTGTGTGTGCTTTAGTGGGCGCACTTAGCACTTAGCGCGTTAATTTATTGGTTTGAGTAATCCTGGAGCAATTCGAGGAGCAATTCTGAAACGAATCTTCAGAATTGCTATCTGTCGATTGTTGGTTTGAGTAATCTTGGAGGTGATTTAATTTGCCATTAACCCGGTAGCAAACTCGAATCGAGTGGGGGCAAATATCGCCTTAAAGACAGTGTTTTTAGACGCGCCTCAAGCCATTGAATTTACGTTTTCTTCTTCCTTTCTGCAATTTCTCTCCAACACTTTGTGGCATTGGTTTAATACAACACCCCTGCTACGTCTACGTACGAATGCGTGGAAATGGACGGAGCTTTGAATACCAAATGGACCAGGCAGGCGACCTGTAAAATGATTTGTCTCTTTTCTGGGCAGAAAATGGCCTTCCACTCCATTCCAAATTAATCTACAAGTTCTGTTCTTGGATATTGCCATGCAAGACAAATGCCAAACAATTGCTTACATGCAATGGCAACCAAATTCCACAGATTTTACTAAGAACAAGGCCAAGCAAGCAGCAAAGAGCATAATTCACAAGGTGAAAGAAAAAAAATTCACAAGCTTATACATGATACGACCAAACGACTAGACAAGGCACATCCTTACGAAATTTAGAAAGGAACAGCCTTACGAAATTTATAAAGGAAAAAGAAAAAAGAAAGGAAGCTGACTTGAATGCACATCCAAACTAGAATGAACATTCTGAAAATGTTTGGTTACTTCAGAATCAGTTTAACCAGGAAATGGACCGTAGGGAAGAGGAAACAAAATACAACAAAAAGAAGAAAAAGGGAGAGACTTAAATCCTTAAGAGAATGCTTAACGGACATGACGGAAGATACAGTTTGTGCCCCAGTAAGCAAGAGCAACGTCACAGTAGCATACGTTGAGACAGCTTTCCACGGATTGCCGAAATATTCACGATTTAAGGTGGTCTTCCACATATTCCATTTGCCCTTGTAGAATGCATTCAAATCGTGACAAAGTTGAGAGAAATAGAAGTTTTCACTGTAAAATGCAAAGTGTGAACTAGCATTGTTCAAGAAAGTTGCTACTCTTGCACTTTGACCAAGCCAGCTCACTATAATCCCCTCCTCAATCAGCAGGTCAACATCCTCAATTGTATCGATCAAGAAATCAATGAAGAAAATGTAATCAAGGATGTAGTTGTCCAACAGGTAGTGACAAGCCTCTAGTGCCATCAAGTTTTTAAGTATTGGCTTTGTAGTGTTATATAGATTCAAGCATGGGATTTCCAACACCCCATTTTCAAATTTTATATCCAGTAAGCAATTGGCAGGACAAACCTTAAACTTGAGTCCTGCACTATGTAGTTGTGTTGCGCTGTTGACATACACGAATGCTGGAGTCCTTCTTGGGGATGTGGTCGGTGGCAATTGTGGTTTGAAGAAGGTTCTAATCAAATCAGCAAAATGCAGTACATTGAAGAAGGTTCTAATCAAATCAGCAAAATGCAGTACATTGACACAAGAATCGGGTTTCCAACACCCCATTTTCAAATTTTATATCCAGTAAGCAATTGGCAGGACAAACCTTAAACTTAAGTCCTGCACTATGTAGTTGTGTTGCGCTGTTGACATACACGAATGCTGGAGTCCTTCTTGGGGATGTGGTCGGTGGCAATTGTGGTTTGAAGAAGGTTCTAATCAAATCAGCAAAATGCAGTACATTGAAGAAGGTTCTAATCAAATCAGCAAAATGCAGTACATTGACACAAGAATCGGGTTTCCAACACCCCATTTTCAAATTTTATATCCAGTAAGCAATTGGCAGGACAAACCTTAAACTTGAGTCCTGCACTATGTAGTTGTGTTGCGCTGTTGACATACACGAATGCTGGAGTCCTTCTTGGGGTGTGGTCGGTGGCAATTGTGGTTTGAAGAAGGTTCTAATCAAATCAGCAAAATGCAGTACATTGACACAAGAATCGGGTTGCAGACATTGAAGAAGGTTCTAATCAAATCAGCAAAATGCAGTACATTGACACAAGAATCGGGTTTCCAACACCCCATTTTCAAATTTTATATCCAGTAAGCAATTGGCAGGACAAACCTTAAACTTAAGTCCTGCACTATGTAGTTGTGTTGCGCTGTTGACATACACGAATGCTGGAGTCTTTCTTGGGCATGTGGTCGGTGGCAATTGTGGTTTGAAGAAGGTTCTAATCAAATCAGCAAAATGCAGTACATTGACACAAGAATCGGGTTGCAGACATTGAAGAAGGTTCTAATCAAATCAGCAAAATGCAGTACATTGACACAAGAATCGGGTTTCCAACACCCCATTTTCAAATTTTATATCCAGTAAGCAATTGGCAGGAAAAACCTTAAACTTGAGTCCTGCACTATGTACTTGTGCTGCGATGTTGACATACACGAATGCTTGAGTCCTTCTTGGGGATGTGGTCGGTGGCAATTGTGGTTTGAAGAAGGTTCTAATCAAATCAGCAAAATAGAGTACATTGACACAAGAATCGGGTTGCAGACCCTGCACGTTGTGCCTGCTGAAGAAGGAAATAGCTAACTCCAGCACACGTGGCTTGGGCTGGCTGTCATTGGGGTTGTTATGGGGCTGGCTGGCATCGGGCTGGCTATTATTGGGTAGAATTTGATCGCACAAAGCCTAAATGATGCACATGGGAATCTGATTTTCTAGCAATATGAGGTCGTGCAATAAGCTACTTCTCACAGTTCGATTTCTTATAAACTTATCATCTGCATCCTTAAAATCATGTTATGTGTTGCGCAAGAACAACTCAACGATGAACCCACTGTCAACCACAATCTTCCCACAAATTCATCGGTATCCAGCCCACTGGAATCCTCTGCATAACAATCACGGACCGCTTGTTCATGTTGCTTCACGAGGCAAAGACAAGCCTGCAACGTAAAGTTATACCGATCGAGATAATTCTTTAAGTATCTCAGTTTAAGTTTTTTCATGGATTCCGAACCTTCTCTGCTGTGATGTAAAGGTCCTATTGTAACTACTTGAAGGGTATAGGCTGCTTCATCTATATCGCGAGCTACCTTGGGAACTCGATAGATACAACATTTACCAGGAGCTTGCGAAGGCTTTAGTTCTCCTAACTTCGTTCGAAGTCGATCCCAATTTGAGGGAAAGGGTTGGTTTCGATCTGGAGCAATGTTAGGATCATGACCGGATTGGACACCATGTTCTTCCCCCCCCCACGTGTTGTACTAGTTGAAGCAATGTTTGATGGCATTATTCAGCTTCTTTTCCTAACGTGATCACCAAAAATTGCTGGGATTTTAACTTCTAAAATGGGTGCAACAATTAGCACAACAAGAAAGAGAAAAAAAATTAAAAGGTGTCATACAAAAAAATATGGACACGGATATTTAACGTGATTCGGTCTCTTACTTACGTTCACAAGGAAGACAACACACCATAAGGTGGAGAAGTTATAAGGAAACTTTAACTCAAACTCAATTTTCAAATACACTCAAACTCAACTCACTATTTTCTTCTTAGTAAGTAAAAACTATCTGTGATTTTTCTAATTCACTAGTGCTATTACAAAACAACTTAACACTTTAGCATTTGAGTTACAATCATAAGTTCTAAATGCCTAACAGTCTTTTTGGTTCTCAGTAGTTACCTCAGAATATATCACTGCATATAACTTCCAATGGCTAAATGCTTCTCAATATATATATATATATATATATATATATATATATATATATATATATAGGGTCGTGATCCATTGCTAGCGCTAACACGTTACTAGCGCTGTTTTACCGTCCGCTACATAATGTAGCGGACGATAATTTACCGTCCGCTACATTATGTAGCGGACGTTACTAAGGCTAGCAACGGATCAGCTCCCATCTATATATATATGGGTGTGTTGTAAACGTAGCTTTTTTAAACTTCTCCTTTTATAGGAGAAGAAGTAGGTAGAGATGACATCCGAATCAAACCACACCATCATGTGAAACCAAGAAGCCTTTCAAAAGAAAAGTTACCACACGTTAGCTAACTATTCATCACTTTTCTTCACCTCCTCCTACATATCTCCTTCATTCAAGGGATATGCGTCCAATTGTGTGTGAAAGCGATCACACTCCAAGCTTGGTACGTAAAAGATGGGGGTGGCTTTTTCAATTGGAATTCAAGCCAATTCCAATAGAAATAACCCTGAAAGTTGAACTAGAAGTTATGGTACGCATTTAGTTCAAACATTTATCATGAGTGAGAATCAATATAGAAGTATTGGGATATCATGGCATTTTATTTTATAAAGACTTCCTAAACAGTGGGAAAGATCTTTTGACATTTTATCAAGAGAATCATATAAGATTGGTTGACATCTCTCTCTCTCCTTCTGCATCCCCCCCCCCCCCCCCCCGCGGCGCCATTAGCACCACCCATTGATGTTGTTGTTATTATTGTTCACGCGGATGCAGCGAAAATATTGGTATGTAATTGAAAAATTAAAAACGAGAAACGTAACAAAGAAAGGTAAGTGAAAAAATATCTAAATACAAGATTTAACATGGTTAGTTATGATATGCCACCTACATGGGGTGTGCAAACTTTTTCGTACTATGAGAATGTTGAGACAAGTACAAGGGAATGATCAAGAGTTTAATCCAAAAAAAGCCGAGACCCTTTACCAACTGAATACCCCTTATACACCCCACTTATAATTACAATCAATTATATCAGATATATTTGTAAACTAAAAAAGTTGATCAATGTTGTGCGCCCTGAAGTAAAAAAAGGGGGGGGGGGGGGGGGGATGTCTATAGTTATTTATACGGTATTGGCAAAATGTTCATTTAAGTGTTACTAAGTACATGAATAGGGAAAAAAAGAAAAAACATGTAGTTGTGTGTTTGATTTTTGAATGTTTAACTTCTGAAGTTTTTTTTAACAAAAATAAAGTAATGCTCACAGTGCCTTAAAATAAAGGAAAATTCTTATATGATGTGGTAGTATTATCATTTATTGCATTCTTCTTTTTTAATACTTCATTTTATACACTTCAACATTTATATTATTGATCACTCTCAGTATAAGAAAAATACTTTTGGTGATTACAAAATTATATGAAGACTGATTTACCTAGTATTTTCTGTTCATGCTTTGCCCCGGAATTTCACAAATCTTAACTCAAAGCCAATGAAAGATTCTTAAGAATAAAATATTAGTTTTTCTTTTGTTTTTTGTACACATGCAAGCACAACAAACTAAGCATGAACACAGGTTCTTCTGTTGACAAAACTATACACAAATCATATAGTAATATACAGTCCTTAACAATCATGTGTTGATATTGAACAAGCATATACATTATCAAAAAGTTATTATTCATTTTTTGAATTGTTGTTTACATTATATTGTCAAGTCAATCCTAAATACAATTCACAATTTCTTTGTGTTGTATATACTTCCAAAAGTGAAAAAGAAAAACCCTTTTTACAAACATAAGAGTATAATTGCCCACAGCGTCTTAGTTCATTGAATTTTTTAAATTTTAGCAACAAAGTGATTAAAAAATAAAATAATAATTAGAACTCAATCAATAATCTATAAAGTAAAGATAAAGAGATGAAAAAATAAATTTTTTGTAACTTTATGCAATTGCATCCCTTTCTATGACAATCTATTTGATGGTGAGAGAGTAATAATCACTCTATAAATGTTTAGCTTTAATCATTTGCAAAGCTTCTGAAGAACGCTACGACATTTTCTTTTGGTAAATTCAAATAATCATTAATAATACCATGTATGCATACTTTTAAATTGATTGTTCTAAAAAATCTTCAAAAATACTGTTGGTACCAAAATTTTGACAAAGGGACTTACTAAAACAAAACCCAAATTTTGGTTTCTTCAAAATAGGTGGGCTTTTGAAAAAATCCAATAAAAATTGAATTGGGATGTCCATGGCCCAATTGGAATGAAAGTGGTCATGTCCATGAATTAACTCAGCTTTCATGTGGAAAGTTTCATTTCTTCACGTATTAAGATTCATGAAGAAATGAATACATGAAGAAATGAAAGTTTCTTATATCTTTTTGTTTGTTATTTTTGTTAAATAAATTATTTGTGTTTCTTTAATCGGAGATTGTCGTAGACGTAATTAACAGTTGGGTTTTTTAGTCATCCGGGAATATAAATCAATATATTTTACAAAATAGTAAACATCGTTATATATACCCGACGGAATTTAGTGGTACAAATTTCGACGCTAATCAATAACGCGAATAATGTGTCATCAAATATATAAATATGGATGGTCAAAACAGCGTCAAACATAATAAAACAAGCCAATTAAAACACATATATTGCTACTCTAATGTTATATTATCTCCTTTTTAGGGTCAATTCTGTATTTTAGAAGGCTAGTTTGAGATAGCTCCGCGTGTTTCTGTTACAAAGTTTATTTTCCCCACATGCTTTTTAGTAGGTTATTTAAGTCGGCAATAATTATTAGATAAAGTGTTTGTTCTTTTTTTACTTCCTTTTATACCTTTTTATTTTCAAAGTAGAGAAATGTGATTGATCTCTAATTTGATTTTTTGTAACGAGTCCTATTAGAGATATGTCTCTAAGATACAAATGTTGGTCGATGGGGTGTGCCACAAGTGGAAAATTAAAAAGATATCTCATACTTATATGCACTGAGTATTGTCAAAACGTTTATTTAATATGTAAGTAAATGAAAATATGATTTCTTAAATTTTTTTACTTGTTTAGCCATCCTTTTCCCAATTAAAACAAAATAAAAAAATCAATACTTGTAACATAAAGTAATATTCTTATTCGGTGTGAAATGATTGATTACTTATTGCGTACTTCACTTTGTCAGTAATTTCTCAGGGGGGAGGAATCGAACACAGGACCTCGAGGTCACTCCTCGAGCCCCTTGCCAACTTAACCAACCCCCTTGGTTGTTATTTGTAGATGTTATAAGTATGATAAACTAGACCTCATTACGTGCATACCAAATAACACCTAGGGGAAGATTCTCATAGTTTAGACATTTAATTTCATCACACCGTCACTAAATGAATGCTCATAATCGTAGACATCAAATCTCATTACATGCTCATGATCACTGATTATAGTTGCGGAAGGCATTCATAACTGGTTTGACTTCTGGATCTTATGCTTGAAATTTGGATAATAGGCATTCTATTAGTTGGAAAAACACAAGAGAAGCTACGTTGTCAAAAGCGTACCTTCTTTAGGGATGGCAAAAAAATCCGAACCCGCGGATCTCCGCCCCGCCCCGGTAGGAGCGGGTTTTTTTTACTTTGACCAAGTCATGGGGCGGGTATGGTATTTTTTGAAAAAACCCGCAGCGGGTTAGGGGCGGGTATGGTATTCACCCCATTCCGCCCCGCGATCCGCCCCGCCCCGCCCCGGTACACTAACCCTAATAATTTAGCTGATCTTAGCCATCCCCTAACACTTTAGCTGATCTTAGCCGTCCATCATATACCTTATATATATATGTTCTTTTTTTTCTGGCAAACCCTAGATCTCAATTCTCAACCTGTGCCATCACTCTCCAATCTCCATCTCCCAAATTCCGGTTCTGTCACCACCGCCAGCTTTCCCAGTGGGTGGTGACGTGGTAGTATAGCCTAGAGGTGAGGGAAGACGAGAAGGCTCTTCAAATTAAGAGGGACATGCCCGGCGTCGGCAAAGAGAACGGTGTGCTCCGGTGTAGTTTTGCGTTTCCGGCGTCGATGATGGGTTGGTGTTTGGTTGCGGGGTATGTTGTCGGAGTCCTCGAGGCGCTTGCGAAGAGTTGCGGAGCTACCTGTTCGCGTTATGGTGGTTGCCGGTGGCTGTAATCGGTTCACAGGGTACTCGGTTGGTTTTTCCGATGGTGTTTGGCCTGCCGGCGATGGGGTCTTGTCCGGCGAAGTCTTGGTTGTGCAGGTCTCAGCTAATGAACGTTGATAATCTGATTTTTCGTGGTTGAATCTGGCTTCCGGGACTCTGCAGCGGTGGATGGCCGGCGTCGGTGGTGTTTCCGGTGCCGGCGTGAAGCACCGGAATTGAGACCATGTGTCCGTGATGGTACCAGGTGGCTGGGAGTTGCGTTGGTGACTCATCCATGGTGTTGTGGTGTTGTGGAGTTGCGTTAAACCAAACAGAAGGGAAGGGGGACAGGGCGGGGCGGGTTGATTTCGGGTTTTCGTGTGTTACAGTGAGGGCGGGGCGGAACGGGGCGGGTGCGGGTTTTCTAAATCCACGTAGGATCGGGTATGGTATTTTACAAACATAACCCGGGGCGGGGCGAGGCGGGACAAAGTTCAATGTCTAGCGGGGCGGGTTCGGATTTTAACAGATCCGCATCTGACCCGCCCCATTGCCATCCCTAACCTTCTTATACCTTCATGCATTATCTAACACCACGTCGTTTATTGACGTGGTCTTAAACTACCACTAATTTTGTGACAACTAGACGATGACATTATTTGGTGAGGTTTTTAAACAACATGATTATGATGGTTAGCCATAGTTAGTATTGAAGCTTAAAAAATTCAAATTCAATTTTTTGATGAAAATTTGGAAGAATCCAGGTCAACTATCTTAAATTGGTAAACTATGATTAAAAAATGGAAATATAAAAAGACAATGCATAAATATTGAAACTATTTGGTGGTTGTCTAACGCCACGTCATTTACTGACGTGGTGTTAAACTACCACTAATTTTGTGACAACTAGACGATGACTTCATTTGGTGAGACTTTTAAACAACATGATTATGATGGTTAGCCATAGTTAGTATTGAAGCTTAAAAAATTCAAATTCAATTTTTTGATGAAAATTTTGAAGAATCTGGTTCAACTATCTTAAGAGGGTGTTTGAGATTAATTCTAAATTGATCAAATCTGATTAAATTCAGATTAAATCAGCTTTGAAGTGTTTGGCAAAATATATATATATATATATATATATATATATATATATATACAAAACTGATTAAATCTAGTCCAATGTGCCCAAACTGATTAAATCCATAATCCTCATTTTTTTTATTAAGATTTAATCAATTTTGGAGAATTAGGTTTGACCAAGAGATTTACCAAAATATCCTTACATATAAACTGCATTAAATGCTCAATTTCAGTTTGAATACACTATATGGTAATTTTGCTACACTAAGCTTATTTTAATCTTTTTTTTATCCAAATACTTTCAACAACTTTTAATCTACTATGCTTAAAATAGATTAAAACTGATTTTAAAAACTGATTCTGATTTAATCAAAATTTACTTTTAAGAATTAGAGGGTGTTTGAGATTGATTAAATCTTGGTCAAACCTGATTTAATCTAGATTAAATCAGGTGTTTGGCAAAAGAGATTAACAGATTTAATCCATCTCCAAAAGCTAAAAATTGATTTAATCCATAATCCTCAAAAGTGAGGATTATGAAATAATCACTTTTTCCATAATCAGGTTTGACCATGTAATTTACCATCCTATCCCTATATTTTTTACAAAAAGACCTCTCATACCCCTTAATTAATTAGATAATTGCTGGAGTTTATCTCTTCTCGGCTAACCTTTTTTCCATACTAATGTTCGTGATGATTGTGATGCAATTTCTGCTAGATAAATTTTTTTTTTTTTTTGCGCAAGATAAACTTTATTTGTAATTTTGGGATGTTATCGTACTATAAGCAATAACGTGAGATTGTTTATGTTTTTTAATTTAAAATAAAAGTAACAACTTTTGTAGAACGTGAAAATAGTTATTTTCATAATTTATTTGGGCATTATAATTATTTACGAATAAAAGTTATGTTAACGTTGCATGTATATTATAAAAATTATTTATTGAATGCCCTCTATGGTCATTTTGTTATAGTGAAACTGATTTAAATACTTTTTATCCAAACACTTTTTTATAAATTTAATCTAATTAATAACTACTTTTGCCAAACAGCAAACTGATTCTGATTAAATCAAATTTTGAAAATTGATTAAAATTTAAACAGAATCTGTTTTTTAATCAATCTCAAACGGGCTCTTAATTTCAAAGTGACTCTAAGTCGGTAAACTATGATTAAAAAATAGAAATATAAAAAGACAATGCATAGCACTTTCTCTGCCACATCTCTGACGTCTCATCCTCTCTTCACCTGTTAACCAGAGGAATGCAGATCCATCATAGCAGGAACCTCCCGCGTCGGAACTAGCTCCAGCAACGGTGAGGTATGGCCTTTGAAGTCCACGGCCTTAACAGTTCCTTCTTTCCTCCACTAATAGTTTCTATCTCTACCGACCCATCTCTCTTTCCTAGGTGGCATTATTGCCATCGCCTCGAAGATTCGTCGGCAGGGAAAGATGTCCCCGTCCAGGGGTCACCGATTTCCCCAGAAAATTCTCCCTTATCAATTTGAACGAGAATGGGTGAGTAGTAGAGGAAAGCAGTGATATGGCAAGTTAAAATGTTGATTTGCTTTTATATTTATGTTCAGATCTTCAACGGTTTGTTGAAATGCTATGAATTCATCAAGAACTTCTTACTAAATGGTAAGTACTTGATTAATTGTTGTCTTTTTTATGACAGGATCTTTTCACTTCTTTGAAGAATCTCAAGGAAGAATGTAACATGGTTGTTGAAGTAATTTCAAGAAGGAACGTAACATGGAGGTTGAAGTGAACTCCAAGGTGGAACGTGACATGGCGATTGAAGTGAATTTTAAGGAGGAATATGACATGCCATTGAAATGAGCAGCTATCATTTCAGAAAAACTGATGAAGTTGATTAATGTTATGGAAATACTTTAATGGAAATTTGATGTTACTATGAATGTAGAGATTGGTACGTGCTTCCGGTTGGTTGTATTTTGGTTTGTCAATGGATGCTTAGAATGTTCATCGAGAGAAATTGATTCTCATTTGTAAGATTGAACTCGAATGTTTACCAAATAGTTTGAGTGGGCAAACAAGATCACAGAGTGTGCTAAAGTACAGCAATGTCAAAATTTTGACCAAGTCAGAAACAAAATCTCTTGATTAGTTAAATGATATCACTCTCATCCTTGCTAGCTTCTTCCCTCTAAACTAGTTGGCATTGCACCCTTGCATTGAGAATGGACAACCTGCGTTAACTTCTAAAGCTGCACCCCCGATGTATGATGTAAACAAAAGCTATACCACCTAAACACCGGCTACAAACATGAACCACAAGCAAAACTGAATACGAAATACACTTCTTTCAGACATTTTATCAAACACGTTGCATTCAGTTGGAACATGAAGAGAGCAAAGGAACATTTTGACATCCAAGTAAACCACAAAAAATGAAAAATGGCAAAACAAAAGCAAGTGAAACAATTTTCAGTCTGAGAGGAGTTATTTTCATCTTCCATTATAACTTTTTCTAAGTAGGCGAAGTCCATTATTGTCTCGGAAATTGTGGTTTTGTCGGAGTTGGTTTGTCACACCCAATGTCGTTGTCGCCGTATATGTGAGGTGTGAGCTTCAAATGAGATATGTCGCCGGATTTTGCACCAGCTTTTGTCAGTTGAGATGGTTGCCTTGGGCCGGCTTCTCGCCGGATATGGTTGGTGTGATTGTGCGAGAGTTAAAGAAAATGTAAAATGTGGCCATAGAGAATATGGCAAAAACAGGAATTAGTGGAGAATAACCACCAGCCTTTCTTGTGTTCTGGTGGCTTTGGAGTTAATAACCATGGCGTTCAACTGTTCAAGCACTGGTACAGAGAGAGAGAGAGAGAGAGAGAGAGAGTGGAGAATAAGCTATAAAAGAGGGGGGAGAAAATATACTAATCCGTTAAATACAATGAGCTGGCTCTTCAAAATTTTCATCAAAAATTAAAATTTTTTAAGCTTTAATACTAATTATGGTTAACCATCATAATCATGTTGTCTAAAAACCTCACCAAATAATGGCATCGTCTAGTTGTCGTAAAATTAGTGATAGTTTAACACCACGTCAGTAAATGACATGGTGTTAGACAACCAACAAATATTTTCTCAAAAGAAAGACCAGTGGTCTTGCAACGTGCATGAGTCACTCTGCATCTCGGTGGTTTCTTACAAGTTTTGTTATCAAATGGTCAAACTTTGCTAAATGATATTATAAAAAAAAAACAAAACAAAACTATAAGAGATTTAAATGGATTGAATGACAAGAAAAAATCATTGTCCTTCTCAAAAATAAATTGTCTCTGTGAGTTGAAGGCTAAAAGTATAGATATGTTAGATCATAAAATAAAATAAGTTAGATTAATAATGTCCTAACTAAAGTGGAAGACTTTTTTTTGACTCAGGTAGCGTTGTTGTTTGACAATATTATATTGTCATGTGCGCACATATTTTTGTTAAGAATGGGAAGAATACTAAAAGAGAAAGACCATTGGTCTTGCAACTTGCATGGGACACTTTGCATCTAGGTGGTTTCTTGCAAGTTTAAATGTCAAATGGTCAAACTTTATCAAATGATATTAAAAAAAAAAATCAAAACTATAAGCGATTTAAATGGATTGAATGATAAGACAAATTCATTATCCTTTTCAAAAAGAAATTCTCTCTATGAGTTGAAGGCTAAAAGGATCAATATGTTAGATCATAAAAAATAAAATAAAGTTAGATTAGTAATGTCCTAACTAATGTGGAAGACTTTTTGACTAAGTGGACTACTTTTTTATTAAGGTAGCGTTGTTTGACAATATTTGTTAGACCCTCATATTTAAATGCTTACAAAAAAAAAAATAATAAGAAAAGAGAAAAGAAAAGAGAAGAAAAAAACATTATAGAGTTTGGGGACGTAATAGGTATTTTGAAATTATAATTGTTTTCGGAGTATAAGTGTATACTTTTTAGGTATCTGATGACTTACATATAATATTTTCATAAGAGTACAAAAAAGTTCAGAAAAACCTTCAGATAATTCCTAGAAAGAGACCTTTGAAGATCTTGACTATTATTTTGAGGTAAGATTATTTTTATTTTGAAATTGAGGTTTGGGGTAAGAGCCACCTAAATATATTGTGATTGTTAGAATCTAACTGAGAATTTGGGTGTTTTGATATTAGAGTTTTTGATACAATTAGATTTGAGAGGATAAAGACTTTGAGTTAAAATGCGCGATCAAAGGTAAGGGATTTACTTTTTGAGATCTGAATTTGTATTGGACTAATCATCTATTTAATGGTTTAATCGTTCAATCTCATTGTCGTTACTGGCTTGACGATGTTTCTTACTTGATTTCCGTCCCATTCAGTGGAGTCGAATACCTTGTTTTGGCTGCCCAATCCGTCACTCTGACTGCTATCTGCGTAGCTTCCCCACCTTGTATGTGGACTTCGTTTTGCATGTCAAGTTGAGAGCCTTTTCATGTGGCTTGTGTTGTTTCCATCACAGCCAAATAGGTGATGCTTCAGTTGTTCTATTGCTAACAGAAGTGTTACAAAAATACGAAAGATAGCAAAATGTTGCCAATTTTGCAGTGTACCCAATAAATGGCAAAGCACAGAGTGTTTAAGCAATGGCAACAGAACACTAACCGGACTGCAATGGAAATAAACAAACCATGAAGAGATGATTTAGGACAAAGAAGATTACCACCACCTAAAGAAGAACAAGACCTTATTCTGAAGGTTTGGCTGTACTAGGACTAAAAGAAGACAGGAGACTAAAAGCACTACAGTTATACATATGTAGCAAAAGCACTAGAGTAATTAGAATGCTACTTAGAAAATGTACGAAGCCACTAGGAAATTCTGAAGCATTGCGGCAGTCCAATGATTACAAAGGAATGTTCTAAAATAAATTAAACTCACAGCTAGAGTGTATTAGAACCCAGCTACTAACCTGTACTGTTGTGGGAGAAGAGAAACATGAATGCTTGTTTACTAACCAAAAACAGAGAACAATACCAAAGGAATAAGGCATTGACAATTGCTGAAAAAAAACTTGCTGCCAACAAGTCACAAAACTGAAATTATAGCGGAGATGGTGAACTTAACACAGAAGAAATTCAAACGCCTAAATTGCAGCACTTAGCCATCTACGAGTTTGTGAATTTTAATGTTACGAGGACTTAAGCAAACACCTACCATATAATCTAACATCACGAATTTGCCGAACAACATATACATGTAAACATCCATGAATTATACACTAAGATTCAATCTTGGGTATAACGGGATTGAATTGTATAAACCCAAATAGAAGAGTAAACCCTTGCCACAGCAAAAGAGCGATAAAATCCCTTACCTTCTACTAATGAATCGACGAAAACACAATCCTCCCAAGCTACGCTACTCGAATACGTCAATCTTTTCCAAAGGAACAAGCAATTTAGGGCTGAAAATGGAGAAGGGAATGGGAGAGGCAGCGAACACGGAAGAAAAGGGGAGGCTGGAAGAGAAAAAGAACTATTTAAATGAAAGCCCTAATTGGCAAATTACACAAAACCCCTTTAAACTTTATCCACCTATTCAAAAGGCACCAAAACTTTCCTAATATTAGAAAAAGACCACAAACTTGTTTAATTAGTTATTTACTTATTTATTCATTTTAAAGTGATAGAAAATTATTAAAATATGGGGTATTACGTTTACTTTGACACAAGTCAATTTCTGTAACAATGCAAGTCCTAATATGCAAAGATGCTTGTCATTTTGTACCCAATTCAATTGAAACTTTGCCCTGTTTGAGAATGAAGACGTGGTTTTGGAGTTCTTAAAGCTCTTCCTTCACAAACTGGGCAAGTGTGGCTGTCAACGGTACTAGAATTTGTGCTACACCACAATGGCACCATGTGTATAGGTTGCAGCTATAAGTACTATTTTTGTCATTGTAGAAACGGTATTGGAGACATGAGTTCGATCTTTTTGGGCAAATGTTGTTCCCATCATTAGGGCAGGTTCTTATGCATTACTTACACGTTATCCCCTGCAAACCCCACTTCCAGTCTGATTTGTATGTGTTAATCATGTCGCCAGAGCCAGGATCAAACTCTATATGAGATTCATAGTTGCATTACTTATAGCTTCCTTGTTTGTAGACAAAGCAGATTCAGAATTCTCTTTCATTCCATTCCAAGCCCTAACTTGTATCCCTGCATTTTGCTCCCCGAAATATACCCATCCCTGCCCCCTCACATCAATACCACAAGTTCGTATATGCCCCGAGTTCCCTCCTACGAATGTAGCCATCCCTTTTTGTTCCGATCTCTTTACTATGTTATTTTCACGACAAAATAAACACATCTTTAAATACTAGTGGTTGGTTGACTTGGGTGAGTTATAAAAATAATGTTGCATTTATAAATTTCCCTATTTGTAAGTAGTTTGTTTTGCCTTAGGGGTTTATAATCAATTAGTAGTAGATGTTCTACGATTTTAAGAAATCCAAATTTGTAGAAGATAACGAACCGCCTCGACAAAATCCTTATGGTTAGCTTTTGTGTTATCTTAATTCCTAAGATTTGCTTTGACTTTGACAATGGGCTCAAATGACCTATGTTTCCAGTCAATCAAGGCGGACGAGAGCTACTATAGTATTATAGACACTATGGAAGCCGACCTGAACTATAGTGTTTTACACCAATTATGACAAATGATGTACATAGACCTTTTTTTAATAAATCTATGTGTACTGTGGAGCGAAATTTGGTCGGGAAATGGAAAATATTCCTGACTTTGCAATATCGGTAGACGATGATGGCTCAGAAGACTTAGAACCACTTTAAGATGAAAGGTCTACTGCATTGTGGATCAGCAATTATCTTGATATCTATATAGAGGCAAATGATAAAAAGTTGTAAACAGAATAAATGGTTTATTCGGTAGCCCAAAGGTCCGTTTATAGAGGTCTGCAGCCCAAAACAGCCCTCATTATAGAAGTCTGAGAATAACATCCTTCAATGAGGCAAATATTTGGGTGCTCCGATATAAGCTATTCCTATAGGTAAAGTAGGGGAAAAGAGTTGGATGAGAAGAAACGACTTGAATATATGCAAAAAACTGACAAGTATCTTCGCATATCTGTACTTGTATCCTTGCAGAGAATGACTAGTGTCAAACCAAATCATGTACACCCTATTAGCTTAAGAACAACAGCGTTGCGTTTTGTGCTTTGTCCTGCAATAATTGTGAACCCCAACATTATCATTCCAACTTTCTCCAATGGAAAAGACAGCACAAACCAAAGTTGGTTTACAAAAAGTGAAGCAGTAACAATCCTTCATAATTGAGACCTAATCTACCAAATGCATAACAAATGCATGAAAGTTGGTTTAAAATTTCTCAGAGCTTCACATCCTCAAAGTTTTTCAAGAGCTCCAAATACATGTCACACTTTTGATGGGCATCATCCTTTTGTATCTTCACCTTTTCAAGCTCAGCTGTAAGGGCATCAACATCTATAAAGAATTAATAAAGGTGACATCACCATCTGAAGAACAGGGTGCTGCCATATATCTTGTGTGCCCAAGTGAAGAAACCCTTGCATTCCTGTGACGAAATGGATAAAAATAGGCTAGAAACTTATGGAGAATAAAGACATGCATTACATACATGCTAAGCTTACATTAACCAAGGAAACACTTACAAACTTGGGCATCTGTAGAAGTAATGTCCCATGTCAATCTTAGAATGTGAAACAACAAGCTCATCGAATTTTCCACAGAGTGGGCATGCATACACAAGATTCTCTAACAAATGAAATAATAATTATCAAAATACATAAGAAAAAAAAAGTAGAAGATAAAATTGTAAAAAAGACAACTCAATATACTTATTAAAAAGACTCCCTACCTTTTTGCAAATCTTGCTTTCACTATGGAAGACATCAAAAGCTCTTTCAGCCTCTTCTCTAGAAGAGAAAGAACACTAAAACACATTTCCTTAACTAGAAGTCTGAGTAAAACACTCATCAAAAGTGGAATAGATATCCTGGTCTTCGACCAACAAACGCAACATATGCCTTTCCTGCCATAATCTTCTTCTCCCTAAACGAAATACATAAAGAGGAATTATAAATCCCTAAATTTCCTAAAACAAAAGGAGATATTTTTATAGAAATAAAGCCCTAAGTTCGTAACTGAGAAAGAGAGTAAGTGGTGAAAAAAAAGTGTTGAAGAAAACAGCAATTCCTCTTTACACGTAAGAGACAAAATCAAATGATTCTTACACTGAAGGCAACGATCCCCAACACCACCGTTGTTGAATTTCAATGGCCATGTGTGACACACAGAGAGAGTGCGAGAGCCGTGTCAGGGAGTAGCACGAAACAGAGCAAGAAAGATGGAATAGATTGGGGAGAAGCTAATAGAGAAAACCAGTGCTGTGTGTGTGGGTGTGGAGGAGTCCAGGTGGCTTGGTGAAAAAGGCTGTATGAAATTGGAGGGAAGTTGAAGTGGGCTGTGGGTGGGTGGATGGATGAGGTAGGGTGGGTGGGCGGTTAACAGTATGGGGAGTAAGGGTGCAAGTACTTTTTGGAGATAAAGATCTGACTTGGAGAGGAGAGGGGAAGCTCTTGGGCGTGGGAAGGGGACCAGAATAGGGGGGTCGTTCTCTTGGGAGTAAGGGTAATATGGGAAGAGCAAATTAAAGGAGTTCAAAAAACCTATTTTTTTTTAACCTCTTCTCTTGTTCAGAAATTTAAAAAGCAACCCCACTTTTTTTTGTAAATTTTCAAAACAAATCCACTTTCTAGAAATTGTTTACCCCAAAACCCCTCAAAATTAGGGCCCATACGTTTACCATATTCATCTTTTATTTTTTGCAATGATCATAAAAAAGATTCTTTTTTTTTTTTTGTACTTTTACCATTTTCTGTTTTCGTTTTTGGTAAATTACTCAAACAGTGACAAAATAATGAAAACACCTGCGATGTGTTTTCAGTTTTTTCACCAAAACTTAACCCAATGTAAGAAAAAGTAGCTAAATTGTTTTTGGTGAAAATGACAAAAGTATAGAAGCGTATTTTCTAATTGAATATGAAAATTAAAACACAAAATGAAAATAGAAAACGACTATGGTAAACGTTCGGGCCCTTTTCCCTTGGAATAAATTGATTAGCACCACAAAAGTACTAGAGCTTTAGGGCCAAAAAAAAAAACATTGAAAGAGTTTGCTCCTAAGCTCGCTAAAATCGGTTGATAGAAGTCAGGATTTCCAAATACAGAGTCAGACCTTTGGAGACTGTGTTTGGTATCACTTGATTCACCCTTGACTGTCGCATGCCTGCACACACTTATGAGACTGAGTGATTTTAAGCCAAACACATTGGTGAACTGTCACACAGCTAAATAATTTGAATTGCCCTTTTCAAGATTGAGCTAATAAATGTTCCTAGTTCACAATTTTGAGCCACAACTTCAAGCTGGGAACTGAAGAAAAGTGCATGAGATTATACATAGAGCAGGAGCGGAAATATATGCAGAGGACCGAGGTTTAGAAGTGATCACACAGATCGAAGTATGAATATGAACCCACATGATTCAGGTGTTCTGGGAGGCCAAGGATCTGGTTAGCAACTAAAGTAGGACAAAAAGAAGTCTCTTGCCTATTTTTGTACTAGAGTAAGACATAAATGAGCTTCAAGTTGCCAAGAAAGACTTTGCAGTCGACTCGTACCAGTCAGGAAGCCATTCTACTTTGATGAACTTACTGATATGCATAAATTGTCTTAACCCTTCCAAGTTCATAAGCATGCATTGAAGTTTTCCACACGCAATCAGTCTTAAAGTCTTAATACAGAGCCTTTGAGATGATCAATATGGTAGAACAACTCCAGAACAGTTGAAATCAAAAGATTCATGACATAAGCAATGAAACATTTGCGAAAAATTTATGTTCTCACGCCAAATGAAACAGTACGCTCCTCAATATGGAATTTTAGTCCATAAACGAAAAGCTAGAAAAGAAACTTTTATATAGGATTGAAGTTGAATAAGAGATCTTGCAGGTGCGCAACAAGGACGCCTAATTAAATTCATCTTGTAACCGAGAAGGCAGGCCGACAAAGAACAAGAAGAAGAGTCAGAAGCAGCAGTCGGTTGCGAAGTTATGCTTAGTAATAGCTACGAAAGAAACTGATAGAAAATTACTACTCCGTATAAAATTCCTAGTACAAGTTTCCAGCTAGCGAGATGTGGAGTTGAAGTTGGGAAATGGACATGGGGGCACTGCCACTTCAACAACTCCTTCCAGCATCTGGATGATCTTTTTCATGGCAGGCCTTAAAGATGGGTCTTCTTGGACACACCAGATTCCAACCATCACGAATCTCTTAAACTTTTCCCAATCATTTAAGGCCCGCTCATCATTCTCAACCAAAGCATCTAATCTTCCTTCCCGAAAGCAGTCCCAGACCCAATCAGTTAAAATTGCTTTCTCTTCAGCCATCTCCAGATCCCCCACGCATCTGCGACAACAAGTGATCTCTAGTAACAAAACTCCGAAACTGTACACATCGACCTTTACGGTGACTGGCGTATTCCTGAACCATTCAGGTGCAACGTACCCTTTTGTCCCTCTAATAGCAGTATTTGTTCGACTCTGATTGATCATCAGAAGTTTCGCCATCCCAAAGTCTGAAATACGAGCGCTGTAGGAATCATCGAGAAGTATGTTCTGAGGCTTTATATCGCAATGGATGATCTGGGTGCTGCACTCTTCATGTAGGTACGAGAGTCCTCTTGCAATCCCCAAGGCAATATGCGTCCTTTGATCCCAACTTGGTTTTGTATCTCCAAAGAGAAAGCCTGCAAGAGATCCATTACTCATGTACTCGTAAACCAACAGACGCTCATCTGCTTCATTACAGAATCCTAGCAGACGGACCAAATTCTTGTGATGAGTCTGGGCAATTACATTGACTTCGGTATTAAATTCCTTGTCACCATCTTGTACCACATTGCCCAACTTTTTCACCGCAACAATATTTCTGGAAACCAGCTGCATTGTTCCTTTGTAGACGGTGCCAAAAGCACCTCTCCCCAGCTCTTCCTTGAAACCGTTTGTAGCTTCGACTAGCTCCTTATAGGTAAAGCAACGCAAATTATCTCCCACAATGTTATTACTGGGGGACGGTCGAATGACTTTCTTGTTGTAGATGAGAAAGAAACCCAAACAAGCTGCTGCAATGACCACGAAATTGACAAACACAGAGCTACCTAGGAGCACTGATCCCACGAGGATCAAAGAGCCTTGGTCCTTCTTGGATTCTTGAGATTTAGGAGGAGGTTGTGGAGAAAGATCACCTTTCCTAAACTTCAGGAAGGCCTTCCCATTCACGCTGCTGTCCTTTCTCCCATTTGACAGTGGCAGCTTCTTCTTCCAACAGCTATCGCCCCTGTAAATGGCAACAGCGCAGAAACAATCCTGTAGACAAGACTTTCTGCAGTCCTCTTCACTATAAGGCCTCAACTGCGCGTAATCAGATGTTGGCCAGTCAGTGTCGGTGAGAACCTCAAAATCATACAAGTCTTCCGCAGAAGTTGGCTCATCGGCATCACAAGATTGAGTGAACTCCGGCTTGCAGCTGCCATACTTATCACTTGGATCAAGTAAAGAAAAACGCCGAGGACATTCACAAATTGGCCTTCTAGATTCGCCGAGTGTGCACACGCTGTTATAACCACAAGCCCCACTACCTTCATCTCCACGAATGTTGAGACAAATATTGTCTGGTTTAGACCAGACCTGGGTCCAATTCTGCACGCCCGTGAATACCTTGGGGTAATGATATTGGGCAAAAACGCCATCAAAATTGAGAGTTGCTCTATAATAGTTTTCTGAAGCTGAGGGTATCACCTGTGGCGTGAGTTCAAAAGTTTCTCCGTTTCTTCGTAAATTAATATACAGGTGACCGGTCTCGTTGAAGATCACTTGGTAGCCTGGATTGGACGAATTTGACGCATTATAAGTACCGCTAGCATAGTAAGCATCATAAGCCATATCGCTAGGCACGTCTACGGGATAAAGCACAAGGTTCCCATCATTTTGCAGACGTAACTGGAACCTTCCCCTTGAGAAATTGGCTTCTGCCTGCCGAGAATAAAGCACCCCGCCCCTCTCCATTAATTGTGCAGGTAAGATGGTATCAGTTGGGTTCTTGAAGCTCTCCCATAACTTGTCAGAATTACCACCCACAAGCACGAAGTTGCCCGTATCGTTCATGAAGCCATTAGCCACTACATCAACTATGGATTCTGAATTCCATAACTCTTTGCCTTGAGGGTCACTGAGCACCAGCCCACGCTCGGCGGTTATTTCTACTCTGGAATCTCTTGGCACAGCAGTCCCTTCATTAGCATACCAGACAATGGCTCGGTCAGGTATCTTATCATACCATATGCACAGCAAGAACGTATCCTTATCGCGAATTTTTTGAAAGCCAAATGCAAAATCACGAGAGGGCGACAGCCATGGGGTGGCAGTGTCATTTGCGGTGAGAAATTTGCCCACGGCAACACTACCGTTGCTTTGTGCTAAAGCTAACAGTGGGAGGAAAAGAGTTGAGAAGATTAGAGGAAGAAGGGGATAAGCCATTGGTAGAACAATCGGTAATATGACGAAGTACCAAAACCTGGATTTTAAAGAGATGAGAGACCAGCTTGTAAATCAAAGAAACGACTAACATCAGGAGTCAACTCACAGTCTACATGAAGCCACATAGTAATACTTCTCTAAAATAATTCTCCGTAGGTGATTAGTTCTCCGAGGTCATAACTTTGTGTCACCAATTTCAAACCTCCTGGAAAGGGACAGCAAAACAGGAGTAAAGGAATGTGACCTTGATAAGGGATCCAGACCACTGGTAACATTGGGGTTAAAATCAAACAAATATTATTACCAGCCAGTCAAATAATTAAAATGAATGATCTAAATGCTTGATTGCAAGTGGAAGTATTGGTAAAAAAACTGGTACAATTTGATGCAAACCCTGTAAAGGTTGCATCAAAAAATGCCCCACCCGGGAATAGAGACAACCACTGACAGGCAATCTTCATTAAAGTGGCCTGGACCATCCCAAAGGACAAGCACTTATTCATCCAACCACGAATACATGAACCTGAAGCCTTGCCGGAGGAAGTTTCTAAAGTCATGAGAAGACTTCCCGAGTCGATTTTGAGGTGGGAATCGATGCACGTACCCTTGTGTGGTTACCAGCAAGTGCACTGTTCACTACTCACAAAGAAGACAAGATGCCAGTCATTCCCAAAGCAAGATTGAACCACTAGTAACTTGAGAACTTTCATGTCTTTCACCCTTGCAAGGTTATATTCTCTTTACCTTTAAATTTTGCATGATTTCATTTTCCCAAGAAATGCCCTTCTTCGGGGCAAAAAAATGTTTGCTTTTTGCATAAAAGAGGAAAAAGGTTTTTCCCTTTTTCTTTCCGCTTTCATATGGGAGCACTGGCTCCAAGGCTGCCTGCATAATATATATCTATGTTATATATGAAATAACAAATGAAATTAACTACAGCGCCTAAGTCGCTCGCAGAACAGAAAGAAAGTTCTAGTGACTAAATCCACCTAGTTCTTAACTTCGCTAAGAAATTAGAAAGACTTAACAGAAAAAAGTCTATATCTATCTATCATATCTATACATATATATATATATATATATATATATATATAAACACGGATGGGGTTAAGTAGCTAATCTTCTATTAGAAGAGGATGTTGTTTTTTATTTCTACATGATATCAAGCCTCTTTCCAAAAGTACCCTTATTGAAATTTATACTTTTGTTAGAGTTAACCATAGTTTTGACTTTTGTCTTAAAACATTTTTTTATTAAATGCTTTTTGAGTTAGAGTGTTATTGAAAAAAGGAGTTTTTGACTTCTCATAGGATACCAAACATTTTCCCTTAAAATACACTTATTAAATTATATGCTTTTATTAGGTAAGGGTTGTTCCGACTTTATTAAAAAAAAAAGATAAAAGTCCTATGAAAATCCTACAAAATCACCATCACAAGAAAATCCACTTTTATCGACGAAATTTTCCGTCGCTAAAAGTGAATATTCCGTCGGTAAAACTTTTAGCGATGGACTGTCTGTCGCTAAAAGTCCGTTGGTATAAACCCCGTTGCTAAAAGATTAACGACGAAATTTGGTTGTCCATCGGCAAAAAGTTTACTTTTATCGACGGAATTAAATGCCTTTACCGACGGAATATTCCGTCGGTAAAGATATTTTATGTAATTTCTTTATTTTTTTATAAAAATGACAAAAAGATTATTAGTGACTGATTTGCCGTCGCTAAAAGTCTGTCGCTATAATTAGACATTTAGCTACAGAATTCCATCGTTAAAAGTTTAAAATCCTCACTAATTACTTTTAGCGACAGATAATCCGTCGCTAAAAACATGTCATTGAAATGAAAAACCTTTTAGCGACTTATTTCCGTCACTAAAAACCGCATCCATTTGTTTGAAATACATTTAGCGATGAAGTTTTGTCACTAAATGTCCGTAAGCAAAAGTTAAAAAAAGAGGAGCTATTTTTTTAATCCATAGACAATTAATCCTAGTTAACAAATCTATCAACAATTTCATGCTTATTTAAGCAAGCATTCTTTCTTTACCAAATTTCAAAAAATACAAATAAAATTAAAATCATACACCCTCAACTAAAACTCAATACTCAACAACAAAATTAGAGATTCAACGGGTAGAATACATCATATCGTACGAATCCCAAAACAAAATTACAAGTTATAATAGGAACTTTTGATAGCTCTTTGTGAGTAAACAATAAAGCATGTGGCTGAGGAACATTGCTATAAGATCTCTGGCTTGAATGTGGTGCCAAAAAAATTCTGCAAGAAATGGAGAGGAAGAAAAATGCACTAACTGTAGAACCTCAGTAAAAATGCCTATCCATTCATCCTTGTCCTCAACATAATTTGTGGTTGACTCAAGCTCCTGCATTTATACCTATAGCAGCCATGCTATAACTGTCACCTTGGAGGACTTCATCTTAGAGTACAAATATATAAATGAAACTCAATTCACCATACTCTTGACAAGAACTATTAGAACATTGCTTAGTATCAAAAGATAGCTTGTTTTGCGAGTGTGTCCATATAATGATTTATTCGTAAATAGTTACAAAGGTAGTTCCAAATGGAACTGAATGATAAAGGTTTGGTGGGTTAGGGTTAATGGGAGGGAGAGGAAAGAGGGGGAGGGGGGGATTTTTTGTAACGAATCGGTGGTTTCTTACAAGTTTTGTTATCAAATGGTCAAACTTTGCTAAATGATATTATAAAAAAAAAATCAAAACAAAACTATAAGAGATTTAAATAGATTGAATGACAAGAAAACATCATTGTCCTTCTCAAAAAGAAATTGTCTCTCTGAGTTGAAGGCTAAAAGTATAGATATGTTAGATCATAAAATAAAATAAGTTAGATTAATAATGTCCTAACTAAAGTGGAAGACTTTTTTTTGACTAACGTAGCGTTGTTTGACAATATTATATTGTCATGTGCGCACATATTTTTGTTAAGAATGGGAAGAATACTAAAAGAGAAAGACCATTGGTCTTGCAACTTGCATGGGACACTTTGCATTTCGGTGGTTTCTTGCAAGTTTAAATGTCAAATGGTCAAACTTTATCAAATGATATTAAAAAAAAATCAAAACTATAAGCGATTTAAATGGATTGAATGATAAGACAAATTCATTATCCTTTTCAAAAAGAAATTCTCTCTATGAGTTGAAGGCTAAAAGGATAAATATGTTAGATCATAAAAAATAAAATAAAGTTAGATTAGTAATGTCCTAACTAATGTGGAAGACTTTTTGACTAAGTGGAATACTTTTTTATTAAGGTAGCGTTGTTTGACAATATTTGTTAGACCCTCATATTTAAATGCTTACAAAAAAAAAAAAATTAAGAAAAGAGAAAAGAAAAAAAAACATTATAGAGTTTGGGGACGTGATATGTATTTTGAAATTATAATTGTTTTAGGAGTATAAGTGTATACTTTTTAGGTATCTGATGACTTACGTATAATATTTTCATAAAAGTACAAAAAAGTTTAGAAAAACCTTCAGAGAATTCTTAGAAAGAGACCTTTGAAGATCTTGACTATTATTTTGAGGTAAGATTATTTTTATTTTGAAATTGAGGTTTGGGGTAAGAGCCACCTAAAAATACTGTGATTGTTAGAATCTAATTGAGAATTTGGGTGTTTTAATATTAGAGTTTTTGAT
The DNA here is from genome assembly GCA_033065855.1 of Escallonia rubra. NCBI lineage: Eukaryota > Viridiplantae > Streptophyta > Magnoliopsida > Escalloniales > Escalloniaceae > Escallonia > Escallonia rubra. Next base: position 27,901 of record JAVXUO010000952.1, on the reverse strand, counting down.
ACAATTAGATTTGAGAGGTAAAGACTTTGAAATTTGAATTAGTATTAGACTAATCATCTATTTAATGGTTTAATCGTTCAATCTCATTGATGATGTTTCTTGCTTGATTTCCGTCCCATTCAGCGGAGTCGAATACCTTGTTTTGGCTGCCCAATCCGTCACTCTGACTGCTATCTGCGTAGCATCCCCACCTTGTATGTGGACTTCGTTTTGCATGTCAAGTTGAGAGCCTTTTCATGTGGCTTGTGTTGTTTCCGTCACAACCAAATAGGTGATGCTCCAGCAATGTCCTTTCCCCCAATGGTTTGAAATGGATTTAATGCTTTAGTCCCTATTTGTTATTACTTTAATATATACATTGACGTAATTCCAATTCTCTTATTCTTTCCTTGCTCCGTAGACAGAAACAATCAGGCACATTTTTTTTTTCATTACCATTGGCTTCATAAGTGTAGCTCATGTGGAAGCTTTTCACCTGTCTTTGTTCAGTATATTGTACTTTTGTGTTGCATTTTCTTGCGACTTTAATTGATCAATATTGAATTATACGAATTCCTATGCAAATAATTCCGTTGAACTCGTATATTTGTTCTCTTCGTTTTAAGTCACTACAAGAAAACAGGTTTTTAGTGACGTAAATTTTCGTCACTAAAAAAGCAATTTCCGTTTAGTGACGGAAAATTCCGTCACACGATTCGGTCGCGTATAACCTCGTCACTAAAAAGTTAGTGACGGAATCGTTAATTCCGTCACTAACTTCAGTGACGGTTAGTGACGGAATGGAGACATTTAGTGACGGAAAATTTCCGTCACCAAATGTATTTTATATTTCGATTTTTTTTTTTTAAATTTCGTATAAAACAATTGGTGACGGAAAATTCCGTCACATAAATACGTCACTAAAAATAATTGGTGACGAAAAATTCCGTCACTAAAAGTATTTTATCAATGTTTTATGCTTTTAGCGACAAATCATAATCATCGCTAAAACTATAAAACAAAAGATATATATTTCCGCCTATTTTTTTCAAATCCCATTTTTTTCTCAAACATGTATATAACAAATCCATCAACTCATCAAGCACACAAAATCCATTACTACAACAATCTCCATTACCAAATCCATTACTACATCAATCTCCATTACCAAATCAACCTCCACAATTTTCATCAACACAAACTCCACAAAACCATTAACAAAAACACATAAAATACCAAGTCCAACACAAATCCTTAACTATCATATAGTAACGATCATCCTTAAACATGAAAGTAAGTTGATGTTTGAACATTTCAAACATCATTGCCATCATCATCCTCAGCATTTCTGAATGGCTGCACAATCATATAAAAGATAAATTTAACTAACAATTACTAAAAATTCACATCATAAATGATATGGTGAAGATTCATGAATCATATATGCCCACACATAACCTAATTAGACTACACTTAAGTCATTATCTAAGCAAGCTCACTATTTCCATTATCACGGTGATAGAACCCACCCAAAATCCCTTCCACGCACACATACACACACATACATGAAAAGGAAAGAGAAAATATAAAGAGAGAAAATCATGAGAAAACAGGACCGTGACCTTACCTGTGGCAGCAAATCAGAGGGGGAAACGGCGACAGCAAAACGGACGGCAGCAATTTCCGGTGAGAGTTATGGGCCCATAGCATCAGTCGCGGTAACTTCGACCTATAACAAAGTAATTAAAGGCATGTAAAACGATGTGGGTAATAAGTACTTCAAGGAGTATGCATCAACGTACTTGCATCAACTTACCTCTAGCATTTCGTTAGGCTGTCCACCACAGCTTCACATTAGATTTCACTATACAGCAGTCATGTTACACGACTGTTGAACAATTGAGATCCATTCAGGCAAACTACAAGCAAAATGCAAAATTAGGCACATTCACAAGAACCACTAGAACTCTCATTTCAAGGAAGATAGTTTACCAGTGAGAAAATTACCAACAACCAATAAAGAAAGGATGCTTGAAGAGTTATTCAACAGGCAACTAGATTTGCAGATGATAAATGCTACCTCCAAACTCAGTAACACATGGTCCCAGATTGCAATTTGCCATCCAAATGTATTCTCGTAAAAGCATAAGGTAAAGGCTATAACTGCTAATAAGGATCAGAAAAAGCAACTACAGAAACTGACGACTTAATGCGATAGATTAATATATACCTGATGGTGTAGAAGCAAAGCAGTACTATCCTCACCCCTTCTTAATTCCATTCAAATAAACAAAGCTTAAACTTGAAGGTCTCATATTCAAACCCATGTCTTCATGCTTGGCAGCCCATGCATTCTTGGTTCTACCACTGTACCAAGCATTGGCCCTTACATCTTATTTTTAGGTATGAAATACAGTTATCACAAAAAGGTACGAGGATAATGGATTAATTACCAACCATGCTACAATACAAGGATATCTCTCTGGAAAATGCTAGACCTCGTCATCACGCCTCCATCATTTCCACTTCAACTGATTTAAAGCATAGCAAGCAAGTATGATTAAAATTTTGAAAGCCTCAAAACAGGAATATCAAAGAAAAAAAGCAAAATGAAGCAAAAAGGCTGAACTAAAGCTCAATGCAATGGATCATACTTTAATATCTAAGAAACCATAATGTGATAAAAGCATAGAGAATACATAAGAACTGTATTAGGTTCATATGATTCCATCAGAAGCTCAATAACATATACATACTTCTCATATGTAAATGTAACACATAATAATGCAAAAAAACAAGTCCTTGCAACAATTTCAGAACAATCGATTAAAGAAATCCCTTAACAATTCCTAAACATATGAAAGATTAAGAAAATTAGCACATAAAGAGAAATGGTCCTTGAGATTGTAGAAACTTCTTTATTAAGGCATAAACTTGTCCTCATTTCTCAGATAAAATGTTCAAAGAAGTGGATTTCATCTACAAAGTAGTTTTGCCCATTGAAGCACTAAACATGTACATGTACTTCTTGAACATCCGTTTCAAGAGAAGAACATAAGTTAAAAAAGATTCAGTAAAATGACCCTTTAATGCAACGAACACACACACACACATAGAATAAGGATTCATTATGTACCACACATGGACTTCTTGAAAACCCTTTCACTAAGAGAATCGAAATTGATAAAGGCCCAGTGAATTAGCCGTTTGATGCAAAGATACAACCACAGACCCAAATTGACACTCACTGTAACGAATCGTGGTCGAGACGTTACTGGCCATGGCTTAACAAGGTTATGGTTGTGTGATTTAAGGGGTTAATGAGCTGGGAATGGAAGAACAGAGACGGAGAAGGAACCAGAGAGATAGAGGTAGAGAGAGAGAGAGCAAGAAACAGCTTAGAGAGAGAAAGCTTCTGATTCACATTTTTCATACCCTTCAGTAACAGATTCACGCCTCTTATAAAGAGAGGGTGATTACAAATTGAAAACAGAAAGCGTCGCTAATTTCAAGTTTTAACAGAATAACGAAAAATGCACTAAACGGCTACGTTTCGTCTTGGATTCTTCCCCGGTATGTTACATTCCCACCCCCTTAAAATCATCCTTGTCCTCAAGGATGGGAAACCAAGCTGTCCATCCTTTATCCTCTTATTTCTTCCACCCGGATCAAACACAAACGCAGTTAGGGGTCTTTGAGACCGCTTGATTCTACCTCAAACTTGGGAAATAAGAACTAATTTTCCCCCAGGGTCAAATACAAGAACTGCACGAGCTATTAACATGGGACGCAGCTCTTCTTTAATCAGTGTACTCAACTCCATGAGTGCTTGTGGACCAGCTTTTGTTGCGTTTGAGTCACTAGCAATCTTGAGCCGTGGATCCATAATAACAATTATCCAATCAGTGCCTTCTGAGTCATAAGTGACGAGTTTCACGCTCTTTTCAATAGGTGCAGCTGCCGAAAGAACACTGCTGTCCGAGAAAGAATTCGAAATGCATTTCACTGGTTTTGAGAGTGAAGAAATTACGGTGAAACGAAATTGTGCAAGAGCTGCAACATCTCCAGGACGGAGTCCTTCATTTTCCACTCTCCATTTACGGGCCCCTTCCTCCTTTGTAGCCAAGTTAGCATACACAGCTATAACCTTCCATGCTGTGAGCCAAATTCTGTGCTTGTAACAAGGATCAAATACTCTCATGTTGCAATCTCCTTGTAGTACTTGCCCCTCTTTTTCCATTGAACATAAGTAGCAGGATCTCCTTTCAACATATATAACAAGACTTTGAAGTCCTTCATTACCTATTATTGACAATGCCAATTCCATCAAGACCTTAGTTGCAGGAAACTCCTAATATGGTGACGTTTCTCTCTCGGAAACTCGCTTTTGCGATCCCAAGTTAGGAGCTCCATGGGATCTCGTCCCAAGCTAATATGGGAACTCGATCCCGTTAGCTGGATAGAGATGCATGGAACAAGTGAGAGAATACCTGAAAATCAAGCCCTTTTCAACTCAATTCCTTGTTTCTCTCTTCCTTCAAGTCCTTAAAGCCTCCTTGTTTGTTGTTGCTGGCTATGTAAACTATACTAAACAAATGATAATACTATTTACGCATTTATTTATTCAAGCCGCTCCCAACCTCAGATTCTTCTTGGTGCTTACGCTCCCCCGCCCCCGTTCCCGCTCCCGCCCCCGCCCCCGCCCCCGCTTTGTGCAACTAAGATCAAGACTATGTTAAGTTCATGCCTCATTGATATGTTAATCCCATTCATTTCCAGCCCCCAAGAAACTGGCCATGACAATAAAACTTGCACAGCCATCAAAGCATGCTCTAAAACTCTAGCTTCATGGCACTGAAGCTTATATGGTGTCTGAAAAATAGCTTCTAACAACTTACCAGCAGTAATAAGGGTGAGTTTCCTGCCTATTTTCACAACCTCATACGCTACTACTTGCTGGTCTCCACTGTTTAGCTTCTCCAAGGTTTCCAAATATGTGAGATGTCCTTCACTAGCAAAGCCAAAAGCATGTGCACCATCCATTAGACTAGCTGTAATTAGCAAGCCCATCCATGCTTCTGAAGCATTCCCTTTCCCATTTTCCCCCCCACCAATTCTCTCTACCCAGTTACCAAGGCATTTTCCAAGCAAGTCCCTAAGGTACCCCAGAACAAAAGGAAAATCAGACATGTAGCAATGACTTTCAGCTTCTCTACCATCTAAACAAAGAAATGACAATAACGGAGTCCCAAAACTTGCACTCGCGTTGCTGCGAATAAAAACTTTGCTCCAAGTATTACCATCATCAAATGAGTAGGCAGTATCCCAAGTAAAATCAACTGCACTCATATGTACCAGTCTACAGAATTCTTGAGCCATTTTCTCAGCTATCTTTGACATGTCAAGGTATAGAGCATCTTTTCCTCTTATTTTCCATAATGAACTTTGCTTATAGTGTCTAAGACTAAATGCATTAAGGTAGGAGTTTGGAGCAAAGAAGAATGCACCTCCAGGATCAAAGTCAAAGGTGGAATTGCGCTGCATACAAATACTATGCAGAGGCCCAGAAATACGTGCATAATTTCTACACTTAGAATAATACTTTTGACACACCTCATTAAAAATTTGCATCTCAGTTTGGTACGGGTTGCTTGTGAACTTATCTGTGGTTGAAGTGTTTATTGCACTGGTAACGCTAGCTTGAGGTGATTCTACAGCTTTCTCTTCATTACCTTGTGGTGGAGGCATTTTAGCAAACAAGTCCCATATGATTGGATGATGGATATACGTTGAACATGAAATTGAGCTTAAACTCTTAGGACAACAGAGTCCGCTTTATCATGCTCAACAGCAACCAATGAAAGATCCTTTGACTCGTTTTGATCACCTCCTTCAACATTCATTGAGCACTCTCGTGCTTTTGATTCATCTCCATCTGCCGCCAAATTGTATACCAACTCAATTGGTCTGTCCCTGATTTGAGTCGCTGATTTAGAGACGGAAAGAAATGAGCAACTGTTGGAGAGCCTTCTCTTGGACCTTTCAGCAAACACCTTGGCTTCATAGGCATTTTCCTCATATTTGGCCAAAGAAATTGCTGTTGATAAGGACACTGGATTACACTTTTGCACCATATTTTTTATTTCGGCCTTGAGACCGTCAACAAAACATTCAATAGTGATTTCCTCAGAAGGTTCTTGTCCCAAATAAATTGAAACCCACGACCTCAGTAGCTGAAAATCATCTGCATACTTACAGACGGATAACATTTGTTTCCGATACGAGAAGAGATTCAACAGGGAAATATTGTATGATTGCTCGATTTGCCAAATATCATCTTCTGTCAGATTTCGACCTTGAGTTCGGCACTCGATTTCACAGCAGCGAAGAGCAGCAATGAATTTATCCTGTTCTTCATCTAGCTCCATTAAATATTCTGTGGTAACGATAGGAGGTGGTGTACCTTGTAAATGCTCCACAGAGTGTTGCATTTCGCTCGTCGCACGATCCTCGGACTGTTTGCTGGTTGCATTTAATTTTGCATTTGATTGAAGAGTAAACTTTGGTAGATCCACGTAATACTGGAACTGGCTATGGCTAAATTCATCTCGATTTGCTGAGTGACGCGGTGGAGGTTCTGTGTTGGAGTTGGTCTGCTCCATGGAGTTCCTCAACTCAGACATGAGATCTTTGAGACTCCTCATCTCCAATGGAGGCTTCGCCTGAACTTGACATGCCTGTTGATTCTTGCTGTTTGGAAGGTGGAGGGAGAATTGGTCGTTGAATATATGGGCTATTGGTTTCCGGTTCAGGCCTCGAAAGGCTCTGATACCAATTGTAACGAATCGTGGTCGAGACGTTACTGGCCATGGCTTAACAAGGTTATGGTTGTGTGATTTAAGGGGTTAATGAGCTGGGAATGGAAGAACAGAGACGGAGAAGGAACCAGAGAGATAGAGATAGAGAGAGAGAGCAAGAAACAGCTTAGAGAGAGAAAGCTTCTGATTCACATTTCACATTTTTCATACCCTTCAGTAACAGATTCACGCCTCTTATAAAGAGAGGGTGATTACAAATTGAAAACAGAAAGCGTCGCTAATTTCAAGTTTTAACAGAATAACGAAAAATGCACTAAACGGCTACGTTTCGTCTTGGATTCTACCCCGGTATGTTACACTCACGCACAGAGTAAGGATTCGCCAAGTACTACACATGGAATTCTTGAAAACCCTTTCAAGAAAACAAAAGAAATTGAGGATCCCCGTAAAATGGCCCTTTTGATAGTTCTATTACGTGGGAAACGCCCCAAATTTGCACTGGATTAGGAACCCCAAACAAACAAACAAAATTCATTATAGTTAAAAACCAAATTACAAGATAGCAAAGTAGGAGAGAGAGAAAATTAAAGGGGATCTGTAAATAGGATGGAACAAATGAAATTGAAATAACCATTACCTAGAATCTTCCTTCTATGACGTTATTATTTTAATGAAAAAACAAACATGCAAAAGGTTATTACCTCTTCAAACCCTCAATTGATACAAAGTACCCACGGATAGAAAAACCCCCAATATCTAATCACCCATTTAGCAGATCCTTGCACATTACATAGAATGAACAATCATGCAAGAAGCGTAAAGCAAATCAAATATAAAGAGAGAAAACAGGACCGTGACCTTACCTGCGGCAGCAAATCAGAGGGGGAAACGGCGACAGCAAAACGGACGGCAGCAATTTTCGGTGAGAGAGCAGCCACGGAGCAGCAATTTCCGGTGAGAGAGCAATTTCCGGTGAAAACAAGCAGGAACAGCAACTGTGCTTGCACAGTCGCAGCAGGAGCAGGCGCGGCGTGCGGGGGCGTGCGGGGCAGGAGCGCACAGGCGTGCGGGGGCTTGCGGGGAAGGAGCGTACAGGCACTGCGCGGAGTGCGGGGTAGAAGCGCACAGGCGTGCGGGAACGTTCGGGCAGGAGCGCACAAGCGCTGCGTGGCTCGAACGGAAACGCCGAGGGAACTCGACCGGCGGTGACGGAATGGGGAGAAAGGGAGGGGGCGGGAGTTCAAAGAGAGGGAGAGGGAAATGAAAAGAAAAAAAAAGCCCTAAATTATACATTTGGGGGTTTTCCCCAAAGCTAAAAAAAACAAAAAAAAATTTAAAATTAAAATTATTTGGTCACTAAATTATACATTTGGAAGTTTTAGTCGCTAAAATTTCTAACAATAAATTATTTGGTTACTAAATTTATATTAGTTTTTACATCTTAACATTGGTTAGTTTTAGGTGACGGAATTTTAGTGACGAAGCAAATTCCGTCACTAAAGCCTTTTAGGTGACGGAATTTTAGTGACGGAGCCAAATTCTGTCATTAAAAACATGTTTTCTTAACATTGGCTAGTTTAGGTGACGGAATTTTAGTGACGGAACAAATTCCGTCACTAAAAACTTGTTTTCTTGTACTGAGTAATCTTTCAACATTCTTCTTATTGTTAAATTATTCGGGATAACCTTTGATTTACTTGGAAGGTGGATGTTGTGCTTATGCCACATGACTTTATGTAGCCTACAGTGACATTGGCTTGAGTCGTAAACCGTAAAGCATATACAGTCATTTCTTATCTACGTAATGATAACCTTGTAAGCTATGTCACTGTGTACGTGATGCTTCTGTTTCTGACTTACCCGCGTATATTGGAACGTGGGCTACCTTAGTGGGATGAGTTAGAGATCACGATCTTATTTTTCTGAATCTGGTTTCACGTGTCAGTGATGGCATGTGTGACCTTATTCTGAATGACTCTCTAGTGTCTATCTATGTTTTTGGCATTTTTTTTTCTTGCGTATCTGTTCCGTTAAAAATTCTGTATGTCCGCAATTCATTTTCTCAGATATTTTGTATCCTTTGGTTGGTCCGTTGAGCGACCTTACTGGGTATTTGGCTCACTCCCTTATATTTTCCTTTCAAGTGATCAGTAGGTGAGTTTAGGTTACAGGGCTAGATGTGTGACTGAGAGCTAGTAGTTTTTATCTCAGAGTCAGCATTAGTACTTTTAAATGTAATAATTAAGACAAATTGAATATGTGTAGCTTTTATTTTGGAACTTCGTGTCGTAGTAATTTAGATTATATAAATGTTTTAGGCTGCTATGACATTTATTGATGTATCTTTGGGATTGATTAGTATATACTTAGAATGACCACTTGCAAGAACTTTTCGATATTTTTAGGTTTTCTGACTTTGTCTATTTGATATTAACGCTCCGAAAATTCGGGGCGTTACAATATTATATTATCATGTATGCTCATGTTTTTGTTAAGAGTGGGACGAAAACTAAAAAAGAAAGACCAGTGGTCTTGCAACTTGCATGGGTCACTCTGCATCTCGGTGGTTTCTTGCAAGTTTTGCTATCAAATGGTCTCAAACTTTGCTAAAGGATATTTAAAAAAAAAATTCAAAACTATAAGCGGTTTAAATAGATTGAATGACAAGACAAAATCATTGTCCTTTTCAAAATGAAATTATCTCTATGAGTTGAAGGTTAAAAGGATAAATATGTTAGATCATAAAAAATAAAACAAGTTAGATTGGTAATGTCCTAACTAAAGTGGAAGACTTTTTCACTAAGGTAGCGTTGTTTGACAATATTATATTGTCATGTATGCTCATGTTTTTGTTAAGACTAGGACGAATACTAAAAAAGAAAGACCAGTGGTCTTGCAATTGCAACTTGCATGGGTCACGCAATTGCAACTTGCATGGGTCACTCTACATCTCGGTGGTTTCTTGCAAGTTTTGCTATCAAATGATCAAACTTTGCTAAATAATATTAAAAAAAAAAAGCAAAACTATAAGCGATTTAAATGGATTGAATGACAAGACAAAATCATTGTTCTTTTCAAAAAGAAATTGTCCCTCTGAGTTCAAGGCTAAAAGGATAAATATGTTAGATCATAAAAAATAAAATAAGTTAGATTGGTAATGTCCTAACTAAAGTGGAAGACTTTTTGACTAAGGTAATGTTGTTTGGCAATATTATATTGTCATGTATGCACATGGTTTTGTTAAGACCGGAACGAATACTAAAAAAGAAAGACCAGTGGTCTTGCAACTTGCATGGGTCACTGTGCATCTCGGTGGTTTCTTGCAAGTTTTGCTATCAAATGGTCAAAATTGCTAAATGATATTAAAAAAACAGTTTATAAGCGATTCAAATAGATTGTATGACAAGACAAAATCATTGTCCTTTTAAAAAAGAAGAAGACTTTTTTACTACGGTAGCATTGTTTGACACATGTTTTTGTTAAGACCGGAACGAATACAAAAAAAGAAAGACTAGAGGTCTTGCAACTTGCATGGGTCACTGTGCATCTCGGTGGTTTCTTGCAAGTTTTGCTATCAAATAATCAAACTTTGCTAAATGATATAAAAATAAAAATAAAAACAAAACTATAAGCGATTTAAATGGATTGAATGACAAGACAAAATCATTGTCCTTTTCAAAAAGAAATTCTCTCTATGAGTTGAAGGCTAAAAGGAGAAATACGTTAGATCATAAAAAATAAAATAAGTTAGATTGGTAATGTCCTAACTAAAGGGGAAGACTTTTTGACTAAGGTAACGTTGTTTGGCAATATTATATTGTCATGTATGCCCATGGTTTTGTTAAGACTGGAACGAAGACTAAAAAAGAAAGACCAGTGGTCTTGCAACTTGCATGGGCCACTGTGCATCTCGGTGGTTTCTTGCAAGTTTTGATATCAAATGGTCAAACTTTGCTAAATGATATTAAAAAAAAGAAGTTCATAAGCGATTTAAATAGATTGAATGAAAAGAAAAAATCATTGTCCTTTTCAAAAAGAAAGACTTTTTGACTAAGTGGAAGACTTTTTGACTACGGTAGCGTTGTTTGACACGTGTTTTTGTTAAGACCGGAACGAATACTAAAAAAGAAAGACTAGTGGTCTTGCAACTTGCATGGGTCACTGTGCATCTCGGTGGTTTCTTGCAAGTTTTGCTATCAAATGGTCAAACTTTGCTAAATGATATTAAAAAAAAGGTTATAAGTTATTTAAATAGATTGAATGACAAGACAAAATCATTTTCCTTTTCAAAAAGAAAGACTTTTTTACTACGGTAGCGTTGTTTGACACATGTTTTTGTTAAGACCGGAACGAATACTAAAAAAGAAAGACTAATGGTCTTGCAACTTGCATGGGTCACTGTGCATCTCGGTGGTTTCTTGCAAGTTTTGCTATCAAATGGTCAAACTTTGCTAAATGATATAAAAAAAAAAAAAAACAAACTATAAGTGATTTAAATGGATTGAATGACAAGACAAAATCATTGTCCTTTTCAAAAAGAAATTCTCTCTCTGAGTTGAAGGCTAAAAGGATAAATATGTTAGGTCATAAAAAATAAAATAAGTTAGATTAGTAATGTCCCAACTAAAGTGGAAGACTTTTTGACTAAAAAGTCTCCTTAAGTCATGTGTTAGTGGTAGTTTTAACTACTCACTTCTCCTAATTTTTCTATGTACAACTTCTGCTCAGTTGTTCGCACGATTTAGCCCTCCATCTGGCCCGATGGACGGGCCAGATTTCGTCGTCCGCTACATAATATATCGGACGATAATTTTACCCTCTGCTACATAATGTAGCAGTCGACGAAATACTTCCTACTACATTATGTAGCGGAGGACAAAAAAATGGCCGTCCAAGCTCACGATCTGGCCATCCACATCGCACGTGTGGATGGCCAAATCGCGCGGGCAAATGCGCGGAAGTTGCCCGCACGAGCAATGAATCACGGCCATATATATATATATATATATAGACACACACGTTGGAAAAATACTATTACAAGAGAAGTCAAAATAAAAGGATAGAAGGCAAAAGTAAAAAAGTAAGAAACATATTCTCTACAAAAAAAAAAAAAAAACTCATCTTTCTAAAACCATATACATAAATTTCACAAACTATTTTGAGTGTACGATTTGCTGCATCAAAACTACTCCTGCAGTGATTGTTGTTTTGTTGAGGTGGAACACAGTTAACGAAGTGCAGATTTTGAAGAGTATCTTTTTTAAGAAAAGCGTGTTTTTATGTGACTCAACCGAATTCCAGACTATTCTAAACATTTTCTTTGATTAATATTGATTATTGCGTTGATTTATTATTGATTATGATTTGACATAATTAGTTTAACAAAATTCTGCTCTCTATCCTACTGTCAACAAAAGATACGGCAGACTCAAAGACAATCTAACTGTAGCCGTTTTGCATCATTCACCCACATGACGGTCATGACTAGATTCCCGCCCTTTAAAGATTTTTAGTTTAAACATGAGAATCTATATAATATATAATAAGCGAAACGAGAAATACATTGATAGCTTCTTTGCGCGACAAATCATCGCTTCTTTATATGACACGTCATCAGATTCTTATTTTAAAATTAATTAACTTCTATAAAAGTAAGTCTTTTTTAATTTAAAAGTAATTTTAATCATTCTAAAACTCAACCTAATCAACATACTAATCTATTAAGAGTTCTTTTTGATAATTATGTCCTTAAAATTTGAATAATAATTTTAATCATTCTAAAACTCTACATTATCATTATACTAACTTATTAGGAGTTAATATTGACTATTATATAGAGATGTCAAAGGGCCGGGCTTGGGCCGGCCCAGCCCAAGCCCGTCGGGCCTGCAGTGGGGCCGGGCCGGGGCCGGGCCAAGAAGAATGGAAAACGGGCCGGGCCGGGCCTGCCGAATGGATTCCTAGGCCCAGTCCAGGCCCTGGCCCTAGGCCCAATATTTAGGGCCGGGCTTGGGCCGGGCCCGGGCGCTTTTTTTTTTCTTCATGTTATTCAATTTTAACACATAACAATTTATAGAAAAATAATAAATGTGTGCATAGACCCTCCTCCTTTTATCCGGGCTTGGGACCGGCTGCTTGTAAACAAACAGGCGAAGTTACCTATTTTTTTATATATACGAAAAAATATATATCTTGCTTGTAAAAATTTATTTTATATATATGGAAAAAAAGTATATTTTCTGAAAAAAATTATTCTTAAAACTCTAACAATCAAAATAATAATGTATGTCTATCCAAAATATCAACAATCAAATATTAAGAAATCTACAGCGTCAACCAAAAGGATGAAAAGAGAAAAATAAAAACAAATTACCTAATCATCCGGAAGTACTTCAATATCCGAGTCACTGCTCTTCCTATCATCAATCGGTTTATCTTGCTCGCGGTATTTCGCATCAAGATAATCCTTCCAACATACACATAGCTCGAGCGACTCGGGGTTAAGACGACTCCTCCTATCATCCAAAACCCTCCTGCTTGCTGAAAATGCCGACTCTGAAGCAACCGTGGAGGCTTGCACTGACAGTACATCCCGTGCAATTTGGGATAAAGTTTTATACATGTTTTGATTTTGTTTCCAAAAATTTAACAAATTAAAATTAACCTGTTCTTGCCTTGATAAATCAGAATAATGATCAGTATTTGAATATACACCAATCTCATTAAAAGAGGAAAAATTATACGAACCTCCCGAATTAGAAGTACCTTCACCTGGTAGTTGTCTTGCTACTAGATGTTCAAAGCCTTGAAGGTATGGCGCATAATACCTCTCAACAGTGGATGATGATGTAGCTCGGCCGCGCATGTCAGCAGAATTACGATAGAGGTTGAACAAGTCCTCAAACCTCTTGCTCACTTTTGCTGTGAGTAAGGTTGTGTCATCTGCTGTGTAGCACATTAATTTCGATATCTCTTGTATCGAGGCGTTCACGCCATGCAACTTTAACCTAGGATCTAAACAAGTAGCCACAGTAAAAATAGCAGGCAGTTTACTCCAATATTTATTGAACTTTGCATCCATCACTTGTACTATTTCCTTAAATGGTCCTATACATCTTCATTTTGTTAACATTGTAGCCATCTTCAGAATTTCTATTAAAGCGAGAGGAGAGGTGGGATAGTACGTACCAGACAATAAATTGGTAGACGTGTAGAATACCTCCAAAAATTCAGCTAGGTATATGGCCATCTGCCATTCCTCTTGAGTTGGCAAGCCGGCTGGGAACTGGGTTAGTAGAAAATGCGTATAGACTTCTCGGTATGCCAGAATGTGTAAAAGCATGTGGTACGTAGAGTTCCACCTGTGGACCACATCTGTAACTGCTCTCCTGCGAGGCATATTATATTGAACACACAACGTTTTAAATTGTTGTGTTCTCGGACTCGAGCTATTAACATACGCTGTCATACCCCTCATTTTGAGAAGAATATCTCCTGCAGCAGCTAAACCATCTTGAACAATTAAATTAATAATGTGGCAAACACAGCGAACATGAAATAATTCACCATGAAGTACAGGTTGAAGCGTCTCCTTTAAAGCTGCAACAACAACTTTATTGTTAGAAGCATTATCAAAACTAACACTCATAATCTTATTATGAATTTTAAATGTGGTGCATGCTTTTAATATAAGAGTAGCAATGTTCATTCCATCGTGCGGATAAGGGAAGTGCTCGAAAGCGATGATTCTCTTGTGCATAACCCAATCTGCATCAATCCAATGAGCAGTCACACAAGAATAACTAACAAAAGTATAAGGAGATTGCCAAATATCAGAAGTAAGACTAACTTTACCGTCAAATTTATCGAAATAATCGATAAGGCGTGCTTTGGCAGCCTTGTACTGTCGGAGTGCATCGGACCTCGTTGTGTTTCTATGAACCTTGTTGTACAAAGGTTGAACGTAGGTGTTCATATATCTAGAGTGCTTAGGATTATCGGCAAAAGAAAAGGCTTGTTCATCGTGAATAACAAATTCAGCGAGACCGTCTCTTTGCTCTCGCTGATTATAAACAAATAACTTACCGTCAAAAGATAACTGTGTTTGGGTAGGTTCGACGTGGCCTTGTCGAGGTGCACACTGAGGGTAATGCCTGTTAAGGTATCCATTACCACTACCAGCCGAAAATAATTTAAGACGGTACTTACATCGAGCTTTTCGGATGCCGTCCACCGTAACTTCGTCGAAATGATTCCAACACTCGGCTTTCTTTTTTTTCCCCTTTGGACGTCTAGCACGTTACCGGAGGCATTGCTTGGCCCTTCTTCATCATGACTGGGCATAGGGTTGAGATTAGGCCACGGAGTAGTAGCTTCGCCAACCGAGCTGCATCCTTGACTATAATGCGGGGGGTCTTCATTAGGCGTGTATGTAAAATCTGGAATGTTTTGATTGCACTCCCAATTGGCTTGGGTATCTATCATACAGCCTGTACTCATTCGTCCAGGAACGAATGGTTGTGTTGGTGCTTGGACTGGTGTTTGTGATGGCCGTGGCGCTGGCGCTTGTGCTGGTGGTGGTGCTTGCGATGATGATGACATTTTTCGTGATGACGATGCACGCCTCATTTTCTTCAATAATCCAGCCATATTTAACGCTAAACTTTGTAAGAGTAACTAAATACACAAGTATAAGAGTAGTAATAAGAAATAACAATTAAAAGAATGAACGAGTAACAAATATTAGAGAGTTAGTAATTAAAAAAAAATTAGCAAGACTAGTGTAGTAATTAGCAAGAGTAGAGAGAAATTAGCAATTAGTAAATAACAAGAATACTAATTAGTAGTAATTAGCAAGAGTAGTAATTGGAGAGGAAAATAGTAGCAAAGCTTGTTGTGAGAGTAAGAAGAGAGTAAGAAGATTGGTGTGAAAAATTAGAGAGAAATGGTGTGAATTTATAGATTTTAGAAACTTCACAAAAGACCAAAATACCCCTACAAACTATCCGTTTATAGTTGTTGGGGAGAGTAAAAGTGTAAAGGAGTGAAAAATATTGGTTAGACTAAAATACCCCCCAAACTAGCCGTTATATAGCTGTTGGGGGGGTAAAAGTGGAATTTTGAAAAAGGGGTGGAAGAAGGGGGGGGGGGAAAGCTAGAGATTCAAAAAAAAATGGGGCCAAACCGGGCCAAAACCGGGCCAACAGGGCCGGGCCAAACCGGGCCGGGCCATTTTCATCAGATTTTTCGGCTTGGTCCAGGCCCAGGCCCAGGCCCTCTTTTTTCGGGCCGTTACTGTTCATGCAAGGGGCCGGGCCAGCCCAGGCCAAAATCGGGCCAAAACGGGCCGGCCCGCGGGCCGCCCGGCCCTAATGACAACTCTACTATTATATCTTTAAATCTATTATCTAATATGAATATAATAACTCATATATATAAAAAACGAAAATAATACTTTCGATTTAGAAGAAAAAAATTAATTTAAAAACTAATTCTAAACATTTTAAAACTCTACCTAATCAATATACTAATATATAAAGATTTTATTTTGATAATTATGTCCTTAAAAGTGTATTCTAATATAAAAATTAAAATTCATAGACCCAAAAAATGACTTATGAGATTTAGAATAAAAAAACATGATCAGTCGTTCTAAAATTCTACCTAATCTATTAAGGCTTCTTTCTAACAACTATGTCCTTAAAATTCAAAACTAATTCTATTTATTTTAAAACTTAACCTTATCATTATATTAACTTATTAGGACTTAACATTGACAATTGTAGCTTTAAAACTACTCTCTAATATAAATATAAAATTCATATATGTAAAAAAACAAAAATAATACTTTTGATTTAGAAAAAAAAAAAATGTTACAATTAAGATTAAACAACTTACGAGACTTGGGAAAAAAATGATCTAAACATAATTTTGATAGGTGCCTTTCAATTTAAATTTGACTAATTTTGCAAGAATAATAAGGGTTGTATAATTTAAAATTTAATTCTAAATATGTTAGAACTCAACTTAATGCATACACTAACTTATTATGACTTAATTTTAACTATTGTATTTTTAAAATTACTCTTTAATGTGAATATAAAAATTCATATATCGAAAAAAGATGAAAATAACATATTAGATCTGGAAGAGGGGAAAATGACGTTCTAATTAAGTCAAATGTTCTATATATAACACACACACACATAAGATAGTCATCTTTAATAATGTGATATATAGATTTAATAAACGAATTATAAGTAAGTATTTTTAAATAAGACCTCACGACCACCAAACTGATTATATCCCATATTTAAGAATTTAGAAAACAAATCAAACTCTTTACTACGATTTATTGTTGAAAAATTCGTGGTATAATTGTCGCGATATTTGTAAACCTTATAAATATCAATTGTAAAACATTTAAACTCTATGCTACGGACATATTTACGTATTAGACTCTAATTTTGACAACCTTGATTAGATTGGTATGCAATTCTTGTGTAATATTTGCATACGCATACATATTTGCTTTGGTTCCTTTGAACTGTAAGTTGAATGTAAAAAAAAAAACTTAAAGAACGCAAAAATCTAGCCATGACATTGTAACACAATCTACTTATTATTCTTTAAACTTACAGTTCAGATGAACTAAAGCAAACATATATACCTAGCAAATATTTTACAACAATTGCATGACCATTTAATCAAGACTATAATTTTAGAAGTGTATGAGACGAAAAAATATTCTACTGGATATCATGTTTGTATCTTAATAAATTGGTAATTTTTTTGAAGCAATGATTCATGAAAAAGATAAGATCGAACCTTGACATTTACGATTCCAAAGATTAAGAACTCTTAACCTAATTTGAATTTTCTTTTATGTTTTAATGTTACGGCATACAAATTAGATTTGAAATATCCATTATTAATATATTAATACGTGAGATGTGCAATAATATAACGAGGTTTATAAAGTTTCAAAAAGCAGAGCAAAAGGGTATTAGTGTCAACCTAAACAGTTTTTAGATTTCAGTTGTTTTTTTTATCAAACGGAATAAACTACTTCAGCACTTAAATTGCAGTCAAGACCAAAAAAATTTCAGTGCTTAAAATTCAGTAGCTTAAAATTTTCAGTTATACAAATTCAGCACTTAAGTTTTCAGTACTTAAATTTCAGTTTTATCAAACACACCCTAAGCCTTTTTTGGCTTTACATGTGCAGCAAGAAAAGTAAAAAACAGCAATCATGATAAGTCATGACTATAACAATAATATTAACTTTCAAACCGCCGCACAAAACATATTAAAACACCAACCTATCAATCTATGAAAGCCCGGCCGTCCACTGCTAATCCACTTCGATCCACCGCCACCTCCACACACCAGCCGCTAAAAGAGGAAAAAGAATAAATTATGACACAGGGTGACGCAAACGACCTAGGCACCTCCCCCCACCCCACCCTTGGAGTGATATCCAAATTGACCGAAAATTCTCCTATCCAACCTCCCCCCCCCCCCCCCCCGGGGCCTTATCCCACCCCTCCCACGCGAAGGATGACTTGGTTAACCTGAAACAAAACTAACCTAAAATTAAACCACAACATCAAACCCCATGCGACTAGAACAACCCTTACATCCACTAACCCTAAATGAACACCAACAGTGAAATCATCAGAATAAGGAAAATAGAGAATCCCAGCAGGAGGACCTTTGCACTGTAATTTTACCCAGATTCCAGTAAGAAATCCTGCACCATCGGCAAGATTTCCGGCAACCGCCGGCAAAATCTCTGACCACCGCCGGTTATTTCCGACCATCATCAACGTGAACATGTTTGTGATGGTGGTTGCATGTTTAGACCAAAGTTTAGCAGGATGTATGTTTGTGTTGGTGGTTGCATGTTTAGACCAAAGTTTAGCTTGAAAATAGAATTGGGCAGGTTTGGGTACTGTTGTAGCATTCTTCTTGCCTCTTTTATGCAAAACGAGGATGTTTATACCATTCCCGTTCAAAGTGCGCGGATGTACAATGATCCTCTCCGAAGAACTGTCAAGAGAACAATGTCGCTTTGACATGTAATATTCTATTATTTTAGTGAGGTTATTAGTATTTTAAGCAAAAACTTTGTGCCTTTAATTTAGTCCCTTAAGTATGGACGTTTTGTGTGATTTGCCACTTTAAATAGTACTATCTTGTCTTCAGCAGCAGCGCCCTACCATAATTTTGCTGCTCGTTACAACTCTTACTATTTTTTCTTCATTATCGGCCAAGGCACACATCGGATTGGAATTCAATCTCCTCATCAGGTATGTATTGGATTTTTGTCATTATAGGTTATGTAAATTGTTGAAACAATTTAATGCGCTTACCACATAACGTAATGGGTTCAGAAACATACCGTACGAAGTCTCCGAAAATTTTGACGTAGGATCCTTGTTGTTACGAGCCTCCAACACGCTTGATCGTTTTCGCAGGTATGGAAACGACTACTAGAATCGAATTCTTCGTCCACGAACCAAATCCTAGAGCTCGGTGATGCTCTAGAGAGAGTGCAACGGAGAGAGGGACTTATTGTCTGTGACTTATTGCTATGACTTATGATTTATTGTGATATCTCTAGCCTTTATATAGAGATACAATTAGAGACTGACTTTACCTCAAACTCTTAGAAGATAAATATTGTATTTATCTCAAACACTTAGGAGATAAATATCCTCGAATTAACTGTAATTATCTAGACTAACAAATACACATTATCTGTTAGTTGGCAGATAATGGGTCTACTGACCCAATTTATTAACAGCTCCCACTGGCCCACACACATGGCAAATAAATCGTACAGTCCCTCTTTATCTCTCGTCCACTCATCTCGTCATACAGGAAATAGAGCGTGCTACCTACGAGAAAGGATGTCTAGTTGAGGAGTATTGTATTAAGTTATCACCAAACTAACACAATACATCACTCCAATAAACCTGGTATGTACCCCAGATAGTTCAACTACACCAGATTAAACACTCTCAAATCCCTCATAGTGAGCAGTGTTAAACCTCTCATATGTTATGTATTCATGACTCATATCAAAACGAAAATTGACAAAGTCGCTTGGGCTATGAATCACACAACATGATGTAATAATGAACTTTCTTCCCAAAGTCCTCATGTCATTCCAATTAGACCCAACCACTTTCCTAGACATGCCCCGCGAGACCGCATCATCCATGATCCAAGGGTACATGCTAAAGTAGCGACATTGAGTATCCTCTTCATGACATAGTCTAAGGTGAGAAGGGTACTACATATGATCAAAAGTATTTTGATCTAAGTGGCTCACACAGTGACGAAGCAGAGATTCATTCATCACTCCCACTGTCGGTCTGCATTTAGCACATGCAGTATGATTTACATGCTATGGCGTAACCCACAAGGGCGTGTCACATAAATGTATAATACAATACGCCTTACGAATCTGAGTCTAGTCGCTGTACAAGCGCCTAATCAGAGTTTTTCAGCCCATTCATTCTTATAGTGCCTGTCTGAAATCTCACATTTGGCTGTAAATAGGCTACATAGAGTTTGTGGAGATACTCTATGATCGACCTATCTTTTTAGGTCTCATCTTAGCTCCAACTAAGGCGACATGTTTGCATTACAAACTGTATCATCTTATTCGCCCTCTCGGCGCCTAAGAAAATTATGTCTCATCTTGCTCGCTATCTTAGCGCCAAGGTGAATTACCCGTGTGAGTGGGTCAATTCAAGCCTGGTGACACTCTCAATAAGGATGTATATGTAATCACAAAGATTATCCAATCATTCCAAAAATAAACTCAAATCATGGAATTCAATTTTAATACAATAAATAATGTCAAGCACATAAGATGCCATAAACATGTCAAAACCTATGTAGTCCCATACTCCTAATCAGTGTTGTTAAAGGCACAGGCGCACCTAAGGCGCAAAAGGTCCCTGGAGCCTAGGCGCAAGGCGCAGGCGCGCGCCTTTTCGAAGCGAGGCGCAATATTAAAATAAATAAATAATAATAATAATAATAATACACAAAAATAATAAATTATGTAAAAAAAACAAAAAGAACATTACAATTAACAAACTTTCAAAGGAGTAAGATAAAAGGAGTAAAAAAAAAAGAATAAGATAAAAGGAGTAAAAAAAAGAGAATAAGATAAAAGGAGTAAGTAAAAAAAAAGAGAAGAGGAAGAGGGAAAGAGATAGGACAGCCGGCCCTAATTGGACAGCGCCGCTCCCGTCTCTGATTGCTCCACGGCCGGCCACTCTCCATCGCCGGCGATTAACTCCGGCCACGGGTACGCCGACCACCACCGCGACCCTCCAAAAAATTCAACCGCCACCACCAAGTCGTCGTGGATCACCATCACCGGCGCCAACTCCGGTTGGCAGCCCCATCGCCGACCAACTCACAACAGCCCCATCCCCGGAGAACAACTCCAGCTGCCCCTTCACCGAGCCTCCGCGATCGCTGCGCCACTTCCACCCCTGTACGAGATTTATCATCGGTCAGCCCCTTATTTCTGGCGACACCTACGATTGCCAGTGCCCAAATCCCCGTAGTGTGGCCTTCATCGCCGCTGCTTTATTCTGTCAACTCCATTGCCGGCGCTTTCGTGCTTCCACTGAAGGCACCATCAACCGCCTAGTGTGCGCCTCCACCACCGCTGCGCGCCTGGCGCCCAGGCACCTAGGCTCACTAGGCGCGCGCCTTCTTGAACGCGCTGCGCCTAGGCCTAGGCGAGGCGCTGAGTGCGAGCCTAGCCGCGCCTTGCGCCTAGGCGCGCTTTTTATAACACTGCTCCTAATGTGAGAAAGGAAAACATCTCTAGCAATAGGCTTGGTCCAAGGATCAGCCACCATTCTGCCAGTAGGTATATGCTTCATGGTCACCTCTCCTTGTGCAACTAAAGTTCTAATGAATTAATAATGAAAGCCTATGTGTTTGGCCTTCCTATGATATTTGGGGTCCTTTACAAAATCTAGGGCAACTGTATTTTCACAGTGAACATCGACAGCCTCATCTATATGAGCTGTAACCCCTAGAGCCTGTATGAATGACATCAACCAAACAGTTTCCTGGACTGCTGCTGAACAAGCAACATACTCCGACACCATCTTGGACAGGGCAATGCAAGACTTTTTCTTGATGTACCAAGAGATAGCTCCACCTGAAGTGGATATGCGCTTATCTCTATCAGCGCCTCAATCTTCTCAGTCTCAAGTCTCCACCATGATAACACATGATGAGATCAGCGGTTCCACGCAGGTATCGAAGGATCCTCTTCACCGCATTCTAATGAGTGGGTCCAGGATTACTCTGATAACGACTCACCATTCCAACGGCATAGCAGATGTCTGGACGCGTACACAACATAGCGTACATCAGACTCCCTACTACAGCCGCGTAAGGCACTTTGGACATCCGATTCTTTTTCTCATCATTCTTTGGGTATTGGTCTGTTGTTAAAGTACACGCTTTGTCCATTGGAGTGTTCATGGGTTTTGAGTTATGCATACGGAATTGTTCAATGACATGTTAAAAGTACACGCTTTGTACCACAAAAAATACTCCTAAATAGCCCAAAAAATGAGAGAGAAAATTTTAAAAAATGGAAAACAGTAAATTTACCCCTAATATACCCTCTGAATTTAAACAAAAAAATCTGTGTGCATAAAACTAATTTCTATATAAAAAGTCGTTTAAAAATTAAACAGAACATATATAGAGGGTATAAAGGTAATTTTAACACCATAGAAAAACTTCAGAACCCAAAATAAGACTCCACGCGCCGGCGATGGGGTCAAAACCTGCCAGAAAACACTCTCACGCGCCTCATGCGCGTGGGGTAGCGTCTGAAAATATTTTTTTTTTGGACAGGCGTGTGTGAAACACGCGCGGGCGTGGGCGCATGGATCTTCTGGGATGAGGTGCATGTGGCCCGTAGCAGCGCGTGTCTTCAGCCTCAGCTGGCTCGTGGATGCGCATGGCGGCTCCAGGGGTGCGGATTGGCGCTCGTGCGGTGCGTGGGACGCGACTCAGAACACCTGTCGGCGCGTGTACGACTGGTTGGCGCGTGGCGGCTCCTCTTGAGCGCGTGGCGCGTGTAACACTATTCATCATCTTCCATTAAAAAACCCTAATTTTCACGGCCGCCACCATGTCGCGAGGTCAACTTTGGAATGCCATATCTCTCTCATTTTTAAGCCAAATAATGCGTGCCATATATCGTTGGAAAGCTTATGCGACATAGATTAATTATGTATCAACCGATCATGATAAAAACTGAATATCATTCTCCGAATTTGAGTCCCAAAACTCGAAAAAAGCCATAGTTTTTCTTGAAAAATGAAATCGTGATTTCTCACAAATCATGCATCCAATAATCACGAAATTTAATAGAGTTCAACCTCAACCATAGGAGAAAAAAAATATATAATTTTTTTTCAGAAAAACATGCTCAAAAAGTTTTGAATTTTAATAATGGGTCTCGATCATGTATTCGGAAAAAATCGCAACATGCACATAATTATACTAGCATGTTAAAGGCGAATCAAGAAGTAATCATGCTCTGATACCAATGCTGAAACGATTTAATGCGCTTACCACACAACGTAATGGGTTCGGAAACATACCGTACAAAAATCTCCAAAAATTTCGACGTAGGATCCTTGTTGTTACGAGCCTCCAACACGTTTGATATTTTTTGCAGGTACAAAAACGACTACTAGAGTCAAATTCTTCGTCCACGAACCAAATCCTAGAGCTCGGCGATGCTCTAGAGAGAGTGCAACAGAGAGAGACTTATTGTCTGTGACTTGTTACTATGACTTATGATTTATTGGGATATCTCTAACCTTTATATAGAGATACAATTAGAGACTGACTTTACCTCAAACTCTTAGGAGATAAATATTGTATTTATCTCAAACACTTAGGAGATAAATATCCTCTGATTAACTGTAATTATCCAGACTAACAAATACACATTATCTGTTAGTGGGCAGATAATGGATCTACTGACCCAATTTATTAACATAAATAATAAAATTTTAGTCTTTTTGGAGGTTCAAGTTAGCCCTAGAGTTTTCGTTGTTAGTTTTGTTCGTTACGTTTTCGTGAGTGTAAAACGTGTCACAATTGCTTTTTGAATTTAACTTTTTGCAATTTGCTCGTTTAAGGTAAGGAATTGTAATTTTTTGCTATGGTAAGGGTTTTTACGCTTTGGCTATGGCTACGGTACCGAATTGTAGCTTTCACTTTTTAAAGCCTCGTATCCTTGGTTACTTTTTTGTCTTTTCTGAACAAGTATTACTCAAGTTTACTTCATCATAATTTGTTTAGTGGCCATGTTCTGCACAATACGATCTACGTTGCTTACTTGGTTTAAACTACCAGAGAATCAAATAGGCCAGGGTCCTTTCAGAGTCAATTATAAAATTGACAGCAACTCACCCTCTGTTTGAAATCATTTACAGTTTTGATTTATAATTTAAAAAAAATCAAATTCATAATCAGTTTAGCTTTCATTCCTTATAAAAATAAATGGGTATTTGCTACCCACTTTTTATTTTGAGTTTTTTCTTTACCATTTTTTAGAACTCCTCGAAGCACCGGTGGCGGTGATGGCCTCAAAACCAAAATCAAAACTAGAAACCCAAAATTTCAAAATGGAGTTTTAAAAAACAGCTCTATATTAAAAACTGAAGGAAAAAAAAAAATAGGAACTTCCTGTTAAACATGTTTTGTTTCTCCAATGTACAAAACTGGAGAAAAAACTGAAAAAAAAAAAAATATTACCAAATGCTACCTGAGTTTTCTCTCTCTCTCTCTTTTTTGGTATTTTGTTCCTTCCCACTAATCTATTGCATATTTGTATAAGTACCGAATTCCTACACACCAAATGTCCCCTCTTGAGACTTACCAAAAAATTCAAAGTTCCTTGCCGCTTCTTTATTTAATCAATTGGTTTGACATCAAATAGGTGTATTTATGCACAACCCGTGTTATCAATTCAAATATTTCCTTCATTTCCTTTGTGCACAATTAATATTGGTCACATGGCTTCCTTTTAATTAACCAGATTATTCATGTCGCCATGTTGAATACATTTTTTGACTGTCTAACAACTCTATTACAAAATCTACTCAAAAATGAAAAGTTGGAAAGCCAAAAATAGTTTCCATTCGAGTTAAATACTAATTATTACCCTCAAAGTATGCAAAAATTTCACTTCAGGACTCATGTTTTCAATTTCCACACGTCAGGGTCTGTAATTAATAGTAAGTACTTCTGCCCAAATCCTTAACTTTGCGCTTAAACTGTCAGGGGCAAAAACGTCAAGTTTGCTTTTTCTCTTCACTTTTTTTTTTCAAATTTTCCATTCTCATCTTCTAGTTTTCCATTATTTTGTTCACCTGCCCATGCTACCTCCACCGCCACCACACACCAAGCCCCCATAACCACCACCACTCCAAGAAGATGTCACTGTCAAGACCAACACTCCACGTCTCCAGCGTATGCCCACCCTCTTCTGGCCACTTTCAATCCAATTTGCTCCATGTTAGCGTCACCACTCGCTACGACCCGCTCTCACCTCGAATTCATCATATAGGTGGGTAGGTCTGGTGGGTTGTGTGTGT
This sequence comes from Escallonia rubra, assembly GCA_033065855.1. Lineage (NCBI taxonomy): Eukaryota > Viridiplantae > Streptophyta > Magnoliopsida > Escalloniales > Escalloniaceae > Escallonia > Escallonia rubra. The sequence continues at coordinate 2,430 of JAVXUO010000952.1, read as the reverse complement.
GTGTGGAGGGGAAGGGGCGGGGGTAGGGGCTGGGGGGGCGAACGTGTTTATGTGTATGACTGTGGTGATGGGTGATCGAGGGTGGGGTGGGGACCCTGGTGTCTGTTCTCTATGCGTGTGTGCTTGCTCGTGAGTCGTGGTGGTTAAGGAAGGGGGCGAAGCATGAAGCAGTGTTGGTTTTGGTGGGCAACGATGTGTGGCGATGTTGGGTGGTTTGGCGGGTTGGGAGTCACTGTTGGGTCAGTGGTTGGTAGCAAAAGGGTGCAAAAATATGTTTTTTTTGTTGTTGTCACAATTGTAGATGAATTAATGCTTTTGTCCCTGACGGGGTAGGAGCAAAATGATTTATACAGAAAGGGGTTAGGTACTTACTAATTGCATAAATAAAGCTCCAAACACAACATATAAAACTTGAAAATATGGGTTCTAAGTGATATTTTCGTGTAGTTTCGAGATACTAATTATCTAAGACTTTTTATCCCATGAATATGTTAGTGACTAAAATCACTATAGGAGCTTTCAAATCCAATGGGATTCTTCCTTCTTAAATCATTTTTTGTTCTGGAACACTGTACTAAATAATCACTCCGTCCTACAAAACATTGATCATATGTTTTTAGGCTATCATATAAACGTTGATCACTTTTCAAAATTAAGAAAGATTTCATAGGTGTTTTTCCACGTTTACCATTCTTATACTTATTTATTCTCTTCTGTCTCAACATTTAATCATCCACCAACTTATTTTTCTCTTTCCTGACTCACTTTGACACTTTGTTCCCTTCCTCTCTCTTTGGGTTGAATATGAAACTCATAAAATATGACTCTTGCTCTAAATAAACGTGCAAGTCAAACACGATCAATTAATTATAGATGGAGAGAGTAATTTGTTACTCCATCTATGTAAAAAAAATTGATTATATTTTCTTTTTGGGCTGTCCCAAAAAAAATTAATCACTTTTTAAATTAAGAAATATTCGGAAGGGGTTTTTTTTTCTTTCATATTTACCCTCTTGATACTTATTTTATTATATTTTCACTCGCCACATTTAATCCTCCACCAACCCACTTTCTCTCTCCTGACCCACTTTCTTCCTATCCTATTTTTATGGGGTGCAATGAAAAACTCATATGACTCATATCTTAAATAAACGTGCAAGTCAAACACGATCAAATATTATGAAACGTAGTACTAGATATCTTTGCACCCTACGATATGCCAATGGGCATTGATTGGATTGATTGAAAACCTTCTTTTCTCCCATTAGTTCTTGTGTTTTCACAGAATGAGGATAAGGTATAGGTTATCTGGGCTGACAATATTTAGTTTACAACTAGTACTAATTAATGCTTCAAATGCCTGGCTCTATCGTGAAGTTATGTGATGTTTATAATTGGCCACCTTGGAGAAATGAAAATACAAGCATTTAAACCATATACCGCTAAGCCTCTGGAGTTAGCTGAGATGGTTGATTCGGCCAGCCAGGTTAAATGCAACAATTTGAGAGAATGTATTTGGTAAACCATTTGAAATCCTTGTCAACATGGAAGATTAAGGTCTTCGATGGATCTTAGCATATTTAAAGACATAAAGCTTGCAGAAGTCCAAGAAAACACGTTGAAAGCCAGAGTATGAAAAAAACTTGGTTGATTTGCAAACTTTCTTTAGTATTGATTTCACCACAAAGAAGCTCTAATTCCATTCGGTAAAATACTATTTATCTGACATAAACCTCCATCCTTGAGTTTCATGCATTCATTTAAGTGAACATGACGTTTCGTAAGAGACGGCGTTTAGGGGAATGGATCTATTGCATGTTATGAAGGTAATCTCTCTTCACAACCTTTCATTTGTTGTATGGTTTAACTTAGTTAGCAATACGAGTGATGTAGTTTTAGGGTCAAAATAAGGGAAAATTAAGTTTTGATGGGTTTTGGAGTAAAAACTTTGTAGAAGGTGGGTTTGTTTTGAAAAATTGCAAAAAAAATAGGGTCGCTTTTGAAAATTTGAGAACAATGGAAGAGGTTAAGAAAAAATGGGGTTTTTTGAACTCCTTTAATTTTCTTTTCCCGAATTACCCCTGCCCCCAAGAGAACGACCCCCTATTCTAGTCCCCTCCCCCACGCCCGAGATCTTCCCCTATCTCCAAATCAGATCTTTCGTTCCAAAAAGTACTTGCACATTTACATCCCCACCCGCCGTCAACACCCCACCCACGCACCCCCTAACTTTACCCCATCCACCCAACCACATACCCTCACCCATAACCAACTTCAATTTTTCCTCCAATTTCATACGGCATTTTTCCCCAAACCACCTAGACTCCTTCGTGCACACACATAGAGCACTGGTCTTCTATCTCGGCTTTTCCCCAATTTACTCCATCTCTCTCACTCTGTTTTGTGTTACTCCTTGATACGACTCTCCCA
>JAVXUO010002946.1:0-131874 GCA_033065855.1 Escallonia rubra | reverse complement strand
TTAATTGTTTTTTACTTACTCGTGTGGTTTAAAGACATGAATGAGTTAAAGTGGGAGGGGATCCACTGCATAAGGTGTTATAGCTTACTGCTTGTTTTCCCCCTTTACACATTTTGATATATATATTTATCTTGCTAGTTTGAGGAAGACTATATTACTTTTAAATTGGTTGGAGTTTATTAGTTGTCTTTAGTGTCTCAATTATGTGTTTGTTTAGTGATTGATGTCGAAATGTTTTTTATAATATTGTATTTTATCTTTTGACTTAATAAAATGAGACTTTTCATTTATCTAAGATTAAAGTAGTATTTAAAAAATCAAATGCGATTAATCATATTAGATTTTCAATAATGAGACGTGTTGAGAAAAATTATTCATTCATAAATGAAAGACAAAATATCAAATAGATGTTAGTCACGTTGGGTTAAAACCCAACCTATAGCATTATTACATTGGTTGGGTTGGGTTGGGTTGGACTTTTTTTTACAAAAAGTCTCGGTTGGGTTGGATTGAGATGGGCTTTAAAAGGTTAGATTTTGTTGGGTTGACTTGAAACCCAACCCAACCGCTCTACGTTTCACCTCTATGTTTTGATATAACAATATTGACAAAACAAAATTTGGCAAGGTGATGTAAGCCGGCATAATAAAAGTACTAGATTGCAGAAAGGCATGTATGCCAGCATAGCTACTTGTGAATTGACCGGTCAATATATGAATATGCTTTTTAGATAATATATCCTAATATATGAAAAAATCGATACACTTTTTTGTTGGTCTGTATTCAACGTCCTCTACAAACGTGTACTCAATTGGCCAGATTCGTGAATAGAACTAAGGTTGAAAAGATTCATAAAAAAGATAGGATTATACCAATAGGTCTAAATGCATGCTTAACCCGCCCAGGTGTACCATTTGGTACAGTTAAAAACCTATAATGATCGGTACGTTTGGTGAAGGTTTTCCCAACAGGTGTACCGATTTGTACATGCCTTTTTTTTCCATTGCTAGCTTGCACAGAACTTGAACTGACATGTACGACCTCTGGAATACACCGTTTTAAAATATTGTCAGGTCTCTATGTTAGCTCAGTCTCGCCATAAACCTCCCATCCGTAATTTCAACAATGTTGTTATGTAGTAATTGTGCAAAATGTTTAAAATAGCGACTAGGAGACCATAGGTATGATTGTTGTAAGGTGATGGCATAATCATGGGTTTCTGATGACTAGAAGAACTGAAGACCCCAACCATTGATACGTGTGTGGTAGGTTGGGAGAACGTGCGACTTTGTGAGGTGTTTAACAAGCAAAAAATGTTGTATCTAAACATATAAACAAAGATTGGTAGATATATCGAACAAGATATCAACAAGTAACCAAATAATTGCGATTCCAGTCTTCTATGACCTTAGTTGAGACTTGACTCTGACGATGTGCATGCCTTGGGTCGCCTAACTAATCTTTGCATATCTTAGGAGGAAAACCATTTCTAGTGTTACATAGCTCATAATAAAGAAATTGTTCATGTCATCCCAATTTAGCTACTCATAGAAGAAAAGTTTTTATTTCTGTTGAATCAAAAAAAAAAAGAAGAAAAGTTGGAAAGTCGAAACTAGGTTTATTCGTGTTAAATACTTATTAGTATCCTGAAAGTACACGAAAATCTCACTTCAGGACTCATGTTTTCAATCTTATATGCTAGGGTCTGAATTTTTCGTTATTGAAACAGTAACTGTTGAAATCCTTAACTTTGCTCTTAAACTGTCCCGGGGCAATAGCGTCAACCCAGTTTTTTTCTCTTCTCTTTTTTTCAATTCTTGCATTCTCAACTTATATTTTTCCAATTGTGTATTCACCAGCCCACCCTAGCTCCGCCATCGCTACAAACCAAGCCCCACATAATCGCCACCACCACTACCACCACTTCGAGAAGATGTTGTCGCCAAGACCAGCACCCTACTGTCTCTAGCATATGCCACTTCTTCCAGCCACCCTCCACCGTATTCTTTCTAACATTAAATGCCACCAATCGTCGAGACCCTCTCACCTCTAACTCATTGCATAGGTGGGTAGGTCTAGTGGGTTATGTGTATGCATGTGTCTAGGAATGTGCGAGTGTATGGGAGGAGGGGGGTGATAGGGGATAGGGTAGAGTGAATGTGTTTTTGTGATTGTGATTATGATTGTGTGGTGGTGGGTGATAAAGGGAGGGGGTGGGGACCGTGGTGTCTGTTCTATCTTTTGTCTGTGTGTGGGTGTCTGTGCGCATGCAACTTGCGGTGTCTAGGGAAGGGGGCCATGCATGTGGCAGTGTTGGGTTGGGTGGCAGTCACTACAAGAAAATGAACTTTTAGCGACGGATTGTATTCCGTCCGTAAAAATGACTTTTAGCGACGGATTTGATCGTCGATAAAATTTCGTCGCTAAAGATCTTTTTCGACGCAATGTTTCGTCGGCAAAAATTTTTAGCGACGGACTATTACCAACGGAAAATCCGTCACTAAATGTTATTTAAGAGTTTTTTTTTTCATTTATTTCTTTTTTTTCAAAAAATTAAAATTAAAAAGGGTTTCAGCGACGGACTTTTACCGACGGATTTTATCCGTCGCTAAAAGTCTTTACATTTGTAATTTTTATTGTACTTTAGCGACGGCGGAAAATCCGTCGCTAAAGATGATTAAAACCTACAAACCCTTCTTTCTCTTCCTCTTTCTGTTTCTCATTCTCCTCGCCGCTCTTGCTCCTCTCTCTCTCTCTCTCACCCACACCGACTTACGCTGCCCACCTTCGTCGCCCACCTCCCACGCCATCCCGCCTCCACCCGCTGCCCCACCCGCTGCCTCCACCCCCACCTCCGCCTCCGCCATCCCCACCCCACCCCGCCATCCCCACCCTGCTACCCCACCCCCACAATAGTCATCGGCAGGTTGGGGTGTCGATGATGGAATAGTTGGTCCTAAAGATCACGACGCATGCGAGGAAATCTCTTGGAAGGTGATGGTGATGCATCTGGAGTTGTTGAAATGTATTATACATAGGGGATTCTGCATATAGATTTGAGGTAAGATCTGAAATGATGTGGATTATCTAGGTACAGGTCTTATTTTGCTTGCATTTTTCTCTTTTCCTGAATGTTAAATATTGGTGTTCAAATGGGCTGAACTTTGTAAGAAATTGGATAAATGGATAAATTCAGTTGCTAGTTGGTATTACTCTTTATTCTCTGATTGGGTTGGTAATTAGTTCCTTAAAGGGTCAATTGTAGTTCTTTGGAGGGTTAATTGTAGTTATCTAAAGGGCTTGAATTTTGTTGTACAGGATATGTGAAGCTTGTAATTCATCAACTTGGTACGAACACACCCGAAAATTGGATATAAATGGACTGATGGATGTGTTGGTGGATTAATGTTTAAAACATTAGCTTCTGGGTTCATTTCATCCTTGCTTGTTTCTGTTTCGACTGCGGATATGGTGTACAATTGCGGGGAGGAAGAATTTTGGAGTATCAAATTTAGTTTATATTTAGTTTCAAGGAAATTTGTAATTTTGTTTTTGGGTTTTGTATGATTTGTTCTATTTTATTTAGTGATTATCTGATTTATTGTATTAAGTGTTAATTGGTGGTGCATATAATTTAAATCTTATTTGTATTAAAGAATTAATTTTTGTTTAATTATTTTTAATGGGTTTTAATGTATAACAAAATAACAAAAAAAAAGTCCTTTTTAACATATGGACTTTTTAGCGACGGAAATCCGTCGCTAAAAGTTTTATACGGATCAATAAGTCTGTTTAGATATACACTTTAGCGACGAAATTAATGTTGTAAAGAATTTTGTGATAAAAATTCTGTCGCTAATTTTTTTCTGAAAAAATCAGATATTAGACAAAAATATAGAAAATACTTTTAGCGACGGAATATTCCGTGGCTAAAAGTAATTGATTCCGTCGGTAAAAGTGACATATATTAGGGACGGATTTAAAAATTCCGTCGCTAAACTATTAGTGACGGGCTTTTATATGAGGGATTTTTAGCGACGGTGAATCTGTCGCTAATTCTTTTAGCGACGGATTTTGGGCTTTTAGCGACGGATTTTCCCGTCGCTAAAAGCATGTTTTCTTGTAGTGAGTGTTGAGTAGGTGGCCAGGAAAGTGGGCAGTGGCTAGCAGTGGCAGGGGGCATAAAATTGGTTTTTGGCCATAGCTATAGGTAAATTGATGCTTTTGACCCCGACGGTAGGGATTTGGGCAGAAAGTAGGTTAGGTACTTACTAATTACATAAATTACATATAAATAAGGAACCTGAAATGAGATTTTCGTTTAGTTTCAGGTTAGGCCCTAGGTACGACTGCTGTAAGGAAATGGCATATTCATGGGCATCTCACGTTTTGGAGAACTAAAGGCAACAACCATTATACATGTGTAAAATTTTGGGAGATGTCTTTAACAAGAAAAGATGTGCAAATATACAAATATACAGAGAATGGTACGTAGATGGAACAAGATATCAACAAGTAATACTAACCAAACAATTGTGATTCAAGTCCTCTATGACCTTAGTTGAAATTCGACTTTCTCGATGTGCATGCCCCTAAGTAATTTTTAGGTCGCCTAACTAATCATTGCATATTTTAGGAGGGAAATCATACAGAGTGTTAGCGCGTAATGAAGAAATAGTTGATATCATCCCAATCAATCTATTCAAAAATGAAAAGTTGGAAAGCCAAAAATAGTTTTCATTCGGGTTAAATACTGATTATTACCCTCAAAGTACACAAAAATCTCACTTTAGGACTCATGTTTTCAATTTCCATACGTCAGGGTCTGAAGTTTTAATTATACCAATAGTAAGTACTTCCGCCCAAATCCTTAACTTTGCTTTTAAACTGTCAGGGGCAAAAGCATCAAGTGTGCTTTTTCTATTCACTTTTGATTTTATTTTATTTTTCAAATTTTCCATTCTCATCTTCTAGTTTTCCATTATTTTGTTCACCTGCCCATGCTACCTCCACCGCCACCACACACCAAGCCCCACATAACCACCTCCACTCCAAGAAGATGTCGCTGTCAAGAATAACACCCCGCGACTCCAGCATATGCCCACCCTCTTCTGGCCACTTTCCATCCTATTTGCTCCACGTTAGCGTTACCACTCGCCACGACCCGCTATCCCCTCAAATTCATCATATAGGTTTGTAGGTCTGGTGGGTTGTGTGCGTGTATGTATGTGTGGAGAGGATAAGGGGGGTGAACTTGTTTGTGTGTATAACTGTGGTGATGGGTGATTAAGGGTGGGGGTGGGGACCCTGGTGTCTGTTCTGTGTGTGTGTGTGTGTGTGTGTGTGTGTGTGTGCGGGGCTCATGAGTCGCGATGGTTAGGGAAGGGGGCGAAGCATGGAGCAGTGTTGGGTTTGGTGGGCAACGATGTGTGGCGATGTTGGGTTGGTTTGGCATGTTGGGAGTCACTGTTGGGTCAGTGGTTGGTAGCGAAAGGGTACAAAAATACGGTTTTTCCTTTTTGTCACAATTGTAGATGAATTAATGCTTTTGTCCCCGACGGTGTATGAGCACAGTGATTTATAAAGAAAGGGGGTTAGGTACTTATCAATTACATAAATAAAGCTCCAAACCCCACGTATAAAACTTGAAAATATGGGTTCTAAGTAATATTTTCGTGTAGTTTCAGGATACTAATTATCTAAGCCTTTTATCCCATGAATATGTTAGTGACTAAAATCACTACAGGAGTTTTCAAATCCAATGGAATTCTTCCTTCTGAAATAATTTTTTTTTCTAGAACACTGTACTTAATAATCCCTTCGTCCTATAAAACATTGATCATATTTCTTTTAGATTGTCATATAAAAGCTGACCACTTTTCAAAATTAAGAAAGATTTTATATGTGTTTTTCGACGTTTACCATTCTTATACTTTTTTATTCTATTTCTCTCTCCACATTTAATCATCCACCAACTCATTTTTCTTTTTCCTGACTCACTTTGTAGGGACGGCAATAGGGCGGGTTGTATGCAGACGCACCCGCCTCGCTGGCCCTGAAATCCCACCCCACCCTGCACCGAGTTATAAGATCTCAATACCATATCTGACCCTAAAATACTTTAGAAAACCCATCCCCACCCTGCCCCGCCCCTTGGCTCGACTCGTTTACGTATAGTAATGGAGAAAGCCACCGAAGCAGTGGAAAGTATAAAACTTCTAAAAATTCATGGAGCTTACCTTCGGGATTAGAATCAATGACAGGAGAATTGACAGCTTTTCTAGCTTCTGATCATTGCTTAATTGCTTCCAGTAGTCAGTCGCGATGAGGTGGAAATGGACTGACTAGCTCCTCGACCATTGCTCATGAATCTGCCTAGACAACAGTGTTTCATATTTTTCCATTAAGATGCTACTCATTAAGCCTATGATAATTCTGGTTGTTTCCAGTGGGGACGGCTCCTTTCGGTTTATGTAATGCTACGTTTGTTTGGATATATACCTTTGTTCTACAAGCTGAAAAATTAAGGAAATGTGAAGTGAACCTAACAATAAAAGTAGTGGGGGAGAGAAAGAGAAGGATGAGGTGCGGTAACTGGTGGGGAAGCTCAGTGGAGTCGCCAAGAGGGAGAGAACAAAGAAGACCTGAGTGGCTGAGAGTGAGAAAAGATAGACAATTAGGGTTTGTCATGAAAGCATATATATATATATATATATATATATATATATATATATATATATATATATATTGTTCCCAACCTATTCTGGTCGTACCCAAAGGCCCACTGTGGTCCCATTTTGCATGACACGTCCGCACAAGCAACAGTCATTTTCAACGTTCACAACCGGTCAAAGCATACCCGCTCAAGTCACGTGCACTTCTCACTTTCGTCACTAAGAAGCTCATTTTCACACAAAACCTTATCACGTTTCAACCGTCGCACTTAGGCCGTCGCCCGTCGATGCGTCATGGCACTTGCCCAAGGAGGTTGGCCTTGGACTCCCCATTGGGGTCGGCCTCGGCCTTGGCCTCCCCATTGGGGTCGGGCTCGACCTCCCCTTGAGGTTGGCCTTGGCCTTCCCCGAAGGGTTGGCCTTTGGCCTCCATCCTTAGCACATTCACTTCTCTTCAAGGGACCATACATAACTCCGCGACCCCCGTCGCCCAGACACAACTCAGCGACCCCGTCGCCCAGACACAACTCCGCGACCCCTGTCGCCCAGACACAACTCAGCGACCCCGTCGCCCAGACACAACTCCGCGACCCCTGTCGCCCAGACACAACTTCGCGACCCCTTCGCCAGCGTCCGGGCGTTGCACTTCAACACTTCGCCGCGCCCGTGCGCCGCGCTGCTGATACAGCCGTGCCCCCATGCTCTCTTTCACACTACCGTGCCCCCGGCACCATACACACTCTGTCACGCCCATGTGCCACCATTGACACAAACGTGCCCCCGACACCTTACACACTCCGCCGCACCAGTGTACTGCGCCACTAACACAGACGTGCCCCCGGCACCTTACGTACTTCATCGTGCCCATGCACCACAATCATGTTACATGCCCCCGGGCACCACACTCATTCGCCACAGCATGCACACCTTGCCTTGGTCGTGGAACATGCCTCAACCCATTCTCCGGAGTGTGCAACATCCTACGGGGATAGGCGACTCCTCCGGGACACTATCTCCGCCAGGGATTTCTTCAACTCCCCTTCTTCCAGGTAGACGGCTCCTCTGGGATACTACCTTGGCCAGTCGGGTAGATAGCTCCTCCGGGATGCTACCTTGACGCGCTCTGAGTGCTCCAGCACAAGGACTCGCCCGTGGGGATAGGCGACTTCTTCGGGACACTATCTCCACCAGGGAGCTCTTCAACTCATCCAGGATGCTACCTCGGCCAATCGGGTAGACGGCTCCTCCGGGATGCTACCTTGACGCGCTCCGAGTGCTCCGGCATAAGGAATCACCCGCAGGGATAGGCGACTCCTCCGGGACACTATCTCTGCTAGGGAGCTCTTCAACTCCCTTTCCGCCAGGTAGACGGCTCATCCGGGATGCTACCTCGACCAGTCGGGTAGATGGCTCTGAAACCAATAAAATAACCCTAGAGGGGGGGTGGATAGGGTTTTAAGACTACTTTAAAAATAACAAACACCAAACCTCAATCTCAATAACATAAATAAGCAAACAACCAATCTCAACACAAATGTAAAACAATAATGTAAAGAGAGAAGGGTTTAGAGATACTTGACAAGGAGAATTAAATGGTTCGGCTTGATATACCCACAAGCCTACGTCCACCCCTTCAAGGAAGTCCCTTGAAAGGCCCTAGAATCCACTAGTATGATCTTCCTTACGGGTCAAGATCGAACCTCTTACAATCCCTTGATGCTATGCCCACATCAAGAACAAGCTTTGACAAACCCAAAGCTCCAAAGCTTGACAACCCCAAGCTTTGATACAAGAACCTTTCAATGAAGAAATGTGTACAAGATTTCACTCTTAAGAAGTAGATGAGTACAAGTTGAAGTACTAGAACAAGAGAGATGAGTGTATGATGACTTATGAAAATGTATCTCTCTCTAATGTAAGCTCACAATAAATGCTCTCTTGAAAAGGATGAGAAATTAATGAAAACAAGAGAGATTTGAACAATTGCTTTGATCTTTGAGAATATGAAAGATAAGAGTGCTTTGAATGCAATTGATGAATGAAAACAATGCCCAAGATGAGTATTTATAGAGCTGGGAATAAATATGACCGTTTGGGGTTAGGTGGGGCATTAAATGTGCCAAACGGTAAATGCAGTCGACTATAATCCAAAAGTAGCCGTTGGAAATTCAAATTTCCAACTTGCAGTCGACTGCAATGAAATGCAGTTGACTGTAATAGGCTACTGGAAGTATTGCAGTCGACTGCATTCCAATGCAGTCGACTACATTCCTGAAAATGCAGTTTCCTTGATTTTAAAGCATGAAAAACTTTTATGCATGCAAGGGAAACCTATGGGCAAGTTCTAGGTATACAGTCATCGTAACGATCATCTATCTATGTCTAGTTTACAAAGACGGAAATAAAAGCATGAAAACTTTAATCGACGATTTCCTTTTTTGATGCGTTCCGTTGAGAGTCTTTGACCGTGTTGCTCGTCTAATAATCCATTTGCATGAGTATGAGATTGTTCCTATTGCTTCATCAACTCAATGCATGTTAGACAGCATAATCATCAATGTTAGTTATCATCAAAATCAAATATAATCCTAGGTTAAATAACCGTAGGGTTAACAGGCTCCTCCGGGATGCTACCTTGACATATTCCGAGTGCTCTGGCACAAGGACTCACCTGCGAGGATAGGCGACTCCTCCGGGACACTATCTCTGCCAGGGAGGTCCAAGTGCTCCGGCACGAAGACTCCCCTTCTTCCAGGTAGACGGCTCCTCAGGATGCTACCTCGGCTTGCGGAATAAGCGACTCCTCCAGGACACTATCTCCGCCAGGGTGTCTGCGTGACTGGCCTACGTGCTCCGGCACTGGGGGCTTACGTCGACACCCCTAGGGACTATGACCTCCGGGTCACTCCAAGACGGGAGCAGGTCTTCGGAGGGGCATCGCGCCTAGTTCACCTGGCAGTTGGGCGTCGGGTCTTCCCCACCGCTGCCAGGCCTGTGGGACTCCGCAAGGGCTTGGATTGGAGGCTAGATCAAGGGGTTCTCTGGCCACACTGACCTTGTGGGAGCCAGTCTTTCCAGACAGACAGAACGACGCTGTGCGGGGCAGGCCGGGTGAATATACGATCCGACAGTCTGTGGAGCACCGGCACCCGTGGACCCCCCAGTGACGTGTCATTCTCGGGGGGCGCCACGTGTTGGTTAATGACATCATCATCTCAATCTCTATAAATAGAGGTCTTGAGAATTCATTTGAGATGGAACATTGAGGTTGGAAATTTTCAGAACATTTTCACTTTCTCACTCTAGAATCCTAGAGAGAGAAACATACAGGACCTTGACTCTGGACCTAAGCATCGGACTGCGACTGTCGTCGTGTATTCATCCTGCGCTATCGCCCTCGCAGCACTGCCACCCTCAAGCCCTGTCTGGGAAGCCCTTGGTCTCTGCCCTTGTTCCACCCTTGCTTTGTCCTACATCAACATACTTGGAAGCTGACTCGGACTGCAGCCTTTGTGGCACCTCCACGTAAGTACGAACCCACTTTCCTTGGCATCATATATATATATATACACACACACACACGACTACGATTAAATGAAATATATGGTTAATATACCAAGGCGGGAGCAAGTCGCGGGGCAGGTCGAATACCAGAGCGAGTTGGATGAAATACCACACCCGACCCTAACCCACTGCGAAAAAAAAACCATACCCGCCCCGTGATCCTATTAAAGTCAAAATGACCCGCTCCTATCGGACCGGGACGGGTCGGGGATCCACCGGTTGCCGGTCTTATTGCCATCCCTATCACTTTGTTCCCTTCCTCACTTTTTCTCTCTTTTTGGGTTGAATATGAATCTCATAAAATATGACTCTTGTTCTAAATAAGTGTGCAAGTCAAACACGATCAATTAATTAAAGATGGAGAGCATAATTTTTTACTCCATCTATCTCAAAAAAATTGATTATATTTTCTTTTTGGGCTGTCCCAAAAAAATTAATCACTTTTTAATTTAAGAAAGATTTTGTAGGTGTTTTTTCATATTTACCCTCTTTATACTTATTTTATTCTATTTTCACTCTCCACATTTAATCCTCCACAAACCCATTTTCTCTCTCCTGACCCACTTTCTTCCTCTCCTATTTTTTCTGGGGTAGAATTAAAAACTCATATGACTCATATCTTAAATAAGCATGCAAGTCAAACACGATCAAATATTATGATACATAGTGCTTGATATCTTTGCACCCTACGATATGACAATGGACATTGATTGGATTGATTGAAAACCTTCTTTTTTTCCCCATTAGTTCTTGTGTTTTCACAGAATGAAGATAAGGTAGAGGTCGTTTGTGCTGACAATATTTAGTTTACAGCTAGTACTAGTTAATGCTTCACATGACTGGCTCTATCATGAAGTTATGTGATGTTTATAATTGGTCACCTTGGAGAAACGAAAATACAAGCATTTAAACCATATACCGCTAAGCTTCTGGAGTTAGCTGAGACGGTTGATTAGGCCAGCCAGGCTAAATGCAATAATTTGAGAGAATGTATTTGGTAAACCATTTGAAATACTTGTCCAGATGGAAGATATCTTAGCATATTTAAAGACATAAAAGCTTGCAGAAGTCCAAGAAAACAAGTTGAAAGCCAGAGTATGAAAAAAACTTGGGTGATTTGCAAACTTTCTTTAGTATTGATTTCACCACAAGGCAGCTCTGATTCCATTCTGTAAAACACTATTTATCTGACATAAACCTCAATCCTTGAGTTTCATTCATTCTTTTAAGTGAACATGATGTTTCGTAAGAGATGTAGGGGAATGGATCTATTGCATGTTATGAAGGTAATCTCTCTTCATAACCTTTCATTTGTTGTATGGTTTAACCTACTTAGCAATACGAGTGATGTAGTTTTAGGGTTAGAATAAGGGAAACTTAGGTTTTGAGGGGTTTTGGAGTAAAAACTTTGTAGAAGGTGGGTTTGTTTTGAAAAATTGTAAAAACATAGGGTTGCTTTTTAAAATTTTTGAACAAGGGAAGAGGTTAAGTATAAAAATGGGTTTTTTGAACTCCTTTAATTTGCTCTTCCCGAATTACCCATGCCCCCTATTCTGGTCCCCTCCCCCACACCCTAGAGCTTCCATCTCTCCAAATCAGATCTTTCGTTCGAAAAAGTACTTGCACCCCTACAGCCCCACCTGTTGTTAACCCCCCAGCCACCCACCCCCTAACTTTACCCCATCCACCCAACCACATACCCTTACCCATAACCAACTTCAATTTTCCTCCAATTTCATACGGCCTTTTTCCCCAAACCACTTGGACTCCTTCGCGCGCGCACACAGAGCACTAGTCTTCTCTATCGGCTTCTCCCCAATTTATTATATCTCTCTCACTCAGTTTCATGTTACCCCCTAACACGACTCTCTCACTCTCTCTTTCTGTTTCACACACGGCCATTGAAATTCAACAACGGTGGTATTTAGGATCGTTGCCTTCAGTGTCAGTATCGTTTGGTTTTTTTTATCTCTTAAGTGTGAAGAGGAATTGTTGTTTTCTTCAACACATTTTTATAACTACTGACTCTCTTTCTCAGTTGCAAACTTAGGGCTTTATTTCTACAAAAATTCCCTTTTGTTTCTGGAAATTTATGGATTCGTAATTCCTCTTCATGTATTTAGTTTAGGGAATATGGCAGGAAAGGCATATGTTGCATTTCTTGGTCGAAGACTAGGAATTTTTCCACTTTTGATGAATGTTGAAAATGGGTTCAGTGTTCTTTCTATTCTAGAGTAAAGGCTAAGAGAGATTTTGATGCCTTTCATAGAGAAAGCAATTTGCAAAAAAGTAGGGATTCTTTTTAATAAGTATATTTGAGTTGTCTTTTCTACAAGTTTATCTTCTATTATTTTTTTCTTACGTATTTTGATATTGTATGTTTCATGTGTTGGAGAATCCTGTGTATGCACGCCCACTCTATGAAAAATCCGATTAGCTTGTTGTTTCACATTCTAAGATTGACGTATGGCGTCACTTCTACAAAATGCCCAAGTCTTTAAGTGTTTCCTTGGTTAATGTAAACTTAGCATGTAATGCTTGTCTTTATTATCCATCAGTTTCTAGCCCATTTGTTATTCATTGCCTCCTAGGAATGTAAGGGTTTCTTCACTTGGGTAGACAAAATATATGGCATCACATGCCCTTTAGATGGATATGCCACCTCTATTAATTCTTTAGATGTTGAGGCCCCTACAGCTGAGCTCGAGAAGGTGAAGAAAGAAAAGGGTGATGTCGTTCAAAAGTGTGACATGTATTTAAAGCTCTTGCACAACTTTGAGGACGTGAAGCTTTGAGAATTTTAAACCAAATTTCACACATTTGTCAAATTTCGTTGTGGGTTTTTATGCATTTGGTAGATTCGGTCTCATCTATGAAAGGGTCTTAGTGCTTCAATTTTTTAAACCAACTTTGGTTTGTACTGTCTTTTCCATTAATTGGAGAAAGTTGGAATGAAGACGCTAGTGTTCACAATTACTGCAAGCATGCCCCGAAAAGAATAAGGCCTATTGTTGATGGCGAAATGGCTTCTACGGACCATTGACATCCATGACTTTCCCTGTCTTGCGAATGAAGTCAAGCTTTAAGCAACCGAAACCAAATTGAGAGGAGGAACCTTGTGACTTCAGGACATTAATATTCTCTTGCCTCGCTCAGGAAGTTGATTCTTCTATAAGACATCAAAGGAACAAACGCAGCATGTTTGTTCTTAAGTTAATAGGGTATAAACATGTTTGATTTGATACAAGTCGTTTTATGCAAGAATGAAACTAATATTATGCAAAAATGCTTGTCAGCTTCGGCAGATATTCAGTTGTTAATTCTCTTGCAACGAATGCAATAGTAACTTTGCCTAAGGGAAGGAGTGACATCGGAGCCTCCAAAGATTTGCCTGTTAAAACATGGTAGGGCACAAGACACATAGATTTTAAAATGCATCCCCACATACTTATTAGTAAAGGATCGAAACGTGTCTCCTATACCGTTTTTTAGCTTGATGAAAACAGTACACCCCGCCACAAATATACCTGTTCTTAACAGGCAAACAGTACATTCGGCTGAACTGCCTAGATTTGCCTGTTTTAACAGGCAAATCTACCTCTGCAAAATTATTCTTTAATATAAGCTCTTCCACTAAGGCAAAGTTTTGATTGCATTGGTTGCAAGAAAATAAACGACTTGAATATTTGCACAAACTAGGAAGTGTCTTGCATATCCATACTTGCATCGTCTCATAAAATGACTTGTGTCAAAGTAAACCATGTTTATACCCTGCATTTTGTGCTTCTTTTCCTACGGTAAAATCAACTTGCTGACCGGTGCAAATGAGTATCAACGTTCTTTCGCATGGGCACTTACTTAATTTGCTTTTGGATTTTTGAACAAACTTCATTTGCAAGCAACTTAAGTGGCTGTCAACGGCTCGTAGAATTGTGCAATGATAATGCTTTTCCCATAGGCAAAGTTTCTTTCTGCAAGGATATCGTAATAAGAAACGACTTGAATATCTGTACAAACTGACAATGCATGTCCGTACTGAAACCAATAAAATAACCCTAGAGGGGGAGGGGTGAATAGGGTTTTAAGACTACTTTAAAAATTAACAAACAACTAACCTCAATCTCAACACAAATGTAAAACGATAATGAAAAGAGAGAAGGGTTTAGAGATACTTGACAAGGAGATTTAAATGGTTCGGCTTGATATACCATCAAGCCTACATCCACCTCTTCAAGGAAGTCCCTTGCAAGAGCACTAGAATCCACTAGCAACAATCTTCTTCCGGGTCAAGATCAAAACCCTTACAACACTTGGTGATATCCCCACACCAAGCACAAGCCTTGAATCCACAAAGCTCACCCAAGCTTTGATCAGAATCCTTTTACAAAGATCAAATGTGTACAAAGAAACCCTCTTGAAAGGAAATGAGTACAAATGAAGCTCTAGTGCAATAGAGAGATGAGAGAATTGATGACTTGAAGAATGCTCACTCTTAATCAAAGAATTGCTCACAAAGATGCTCTCTTTAATGATGTAAAATCATGAAGATGAAGAGAGAAAAGTTTAATCTATGAGCCTTGATGTTTCTCTAATGAATGGAGGCTTAGAATGTGGTTTCCATAGTGTATGATGAAGCCCCAAATCATTTATATAGAGAGAAAATGAAATATAGCCGTTATAGGCATAATATGGCCAAAACTGCCATTGCAGTCGACTGTATTCCAATGCAGTCGACTGTATTCCCTAAAAAATAACCGTTGGAGTTTTGTACTCGAAAATAGCCGTTGGAACTGAATTTTGACCAATGCAGTCGACTGTATTCAATTACAGTCGACTGTATTCAACCTTACTGCCTATCGACTGCCTCACGGAACCCTCTTTCCTATTTTGGGCATAACTTTCTCTAGAAAAATCGGATTGAGGTGCCGTTTTTTGCGTTGGAAATATAATGAAAATTTTTATCAAGATATGAAAATATTAGCACCAAAAACAGTTTTGAGAAAATCTGAGTGAGCTCCAAAGTTCACTCATTTTCAAGAACCACACTCGTGTGAAAGGTTATGAGCTCACATGCAATGCACAAGGTGTCCAAAGGTCTTTTTAGGTCATAGTCATCAATCCAAGCATCAAACCAAGACTAGTTACATAATAGGAAAGATCAATTATAATCGATAGTAACTTAGCCGATGCATTCTTTGTTACTCTTCGACATTGGACTTGATGAAGCTTCTATAGCATGTCCACTATAACTTTAAGCTTCTTTGGCTTTAATCCATCTATCCAACTTCTCAAATGTGTCTTCATGAGTGTGCATGTATATACCTACTAAGAATACACTCAAAGCACACATTAGAACATAATCAATGTGTAGTTATCATCAAAACAAGATGTAAGCCTAGGTTATCCAACCATAGGGCTAAGAATCTCCCCCTTTTTTATGATGACAAACATTGATTCTATATAGGTAAGATGTATCGTATGATAGACATTTAAGCACAACAATCTCACATAGAACATTCAATCATTTCTTGTATACTCAAGATATGTCAATTCATCTCATATAGCAATTAAGCTTGTAGCTAGCTTCCCTAGCTACAACAAGATATGCTCTTCCTCTAATGTTCTCGTAAAACACACAATCACATATCATATAGAATCAAGATTATTTCTCCCCCTTTGTCATCAACAAAAAGACAAAGGTATGCATGTGTGAATAGATAGTTATGCACAAGATAATGACGTCAAGTGCATGTCACTCATGAACTCATACGGATGACATCAAGAGTTCCTTCATGATCCAATGAAAGATATGCAATGTAGCTCAATAATCTTTTCTACTTTATGCATATTTCAAGAGTAACAAGATAGTATATGATTCAAGCATGTAAGCTCCCCCTATCAAGTTATCTTATGCATATTCCATCATAATGTATGCTCCCCCTCAATCAATGCATGCCAACAATATCAAACAAACACAACTAAATGTCTAGCCGAGTCATATTCCCTTTTTGGCGTTACCAAAAGGGGTGTGTGTTTGAATGGCACTGTGAAGCATTAAGATGACATAATTTCAACATGAAATTTTCACAAAGCGAATAATGGTCATCAACAATCAATATTTTCAATATAAATGCAAGAGGACCATTCATCGGCAAGGTTCACATTAATTCTCAACAAGCAAGCTATTTATAGATTTGACAATTTAAGCATACTTGATAACATATAAGTTTAGCACATAGCACAATGTTGAGAAGATCATTAAGTTTTACCCTCTTGGTGAATTACCAATGAATTGAGCTCATGAGTGATCATTCTTGAAGTCCATTTTCTTGACAAGCTTTGAGGCTCTCCTCATTTGAAGTAGCATGTATAATCTTGGAATGCTTACTCCCCTTAAGATTTAGCTTGTTGCTCCTCCTTCTCAAAAATTTTGGAGCCTTCTCCTTGTTGCTATTTTCCTTTACCTTTGAACAACCTACAATTACAATTTAGGTCTAACTTTTGGTACCCACATTTTCTTGAGTCCATGAGTGTTAGTCTTAGCAACATTAAGAAACTCTTTAACAACCCACATTTTCTTTACACATCCAACATAAACAATTCTACAAGGACAATAACTAGTCCTATGTCCTTTCTTGTTGCACCAACCACAATGTGTCAATGGTGTGCAATAGTTCTTTGGTTGTCTTGGAGGAAAATTTAACCTAGCTTATTGTTTAAAAACATTAGGAGGCATGGTGAGGGGATCTAATCCAACACCGCCTTTGTTTAGGCCAACTCTTTGGTGTTCAAGCATGACATCCAACTTGTTTTTACCATCAACAAATTTTTCAAGTAATATTTTAAAATCAAAAATCTCAAGCTTTGATGAACTTACTGATATGCATAAATATCCTGGTGAACTGTCAAGTCACCATAAATTGTCCAAATACATGTCACACTTTTGAAGGGCATCATCCCTTTCTATCTTCACCTTCTCAAGCTCAGCTGTAAGGGCCTCAACATCTAAACAATTAATATAGGTGACATCACCATCTGAAGAATAGGTGTTGCCATATATCTTGTCTGCCCAAGTGAAGAAACCTTTGCATTCCTGCGAGGAAATGAATAAAAATAGGCTAGAAACTCATGGAGAATAAAGACAAGCATTACATGCATACTAAGCTTACATTAACCAAGGAAACACTTACAGAGTTGGGCATCTATAGAAGTAACGTCTCATGTCAATCTTAGAATGTGAAACGGCAAGCTCACTGAATTTTCCACAGAGTGGGCATTCATACACAATATTCTCTAACATAGGAAATAATAATTATCAAAATACATAAGAAAAAACATAAAAGATAAAATTGTAGAAAAGACAACTCAATATACTTATTAAAAAGACTCCCTACCTTTTTGCGAATCTCGCTTTCTCTACGGAAGGCATCAAAAGCTCTTTCAACCTCTTCTCTAGAAGAGAAAGAACACTGAAACCCATTTCCTTAACTAGAAATATGAGCAAAACATTCATCAAAAGTGGAATAGATATCCTGGTCTTCGACCAACAAATGTAACATATTCCTTTCCTGCCATATTCTTCTTCTTCCTAAATGAAATAAATGAAGAGGAATTACAAATCCCTAAATTTCCAGAAACAAAAGGGGATTTTTTTTTGTAGAAATAAAGCCCTAAGTTCGTAACTGAGAAAGAGAGTCAGTGGTGATACAAATGTGTTGAAGAAAACAACAATTCTTCTTTACACTTAAGAGATACAAAATCAAACGATTCTTACACTGAAGGCAACGATCCCCATCACCACTGTTGTTGAATTTCAATGGCCATGTGTGACACACACAGAGAGTGAGAGAGTCGTGTCAGGGAGTAGCACGAAACATAGCGAGAAAAATGGAATAGATTGGGGAGAAGCCGAGAGAGAAGACCACTATTGTGTGTGTGGGCGTGGAGGAGTCCAGGTGGTATGGGGAAAAAGGTTGTATGATGAAATTGGAGGGAAGTTGAAATGGACTGTGGGTGGGTGGATGGGGTGGCGTGGGTGGGGGGGTTGACAGTATGGGGAGTAGGGGTGCAAGTACTTTTTGGAGCGAAAGATATGACTTGGAGAGAGGGGAAGCTGTCGAGCGTGGGAAGGGGACCAGAACAGGGGGGTCGTTGTCTTGAGGGTAGGGGTATGGGTAATATGGGAAGAGCAAATTAAAGGAGTTCAAAAAACCTACTTTTTCTTAACATCTTCCCTTGTTCAGAAATTTTAAAACGCAAGTCCACTTTTTCATAAATTTTCAAAACAAACCCACTTTCTAGAAAGTTTTTACCCCAAAACCCCTCAAAATTAGGACCCATACGTTTATCATATTCATTTTCAGTTTTTTGCAACGATGATAAAAAAAGAATTTATTTTTTGTACTCTTACCAATTTATGTTTTCGTTTTCGGTAAATTACTCAAACAGTGACAAAAAACTGAAAACACCTCCAAAGTGTTTTCACCTTTTTTCATCAAAACTTAACCCAATGTAAGAAAAAGTAGCTAATTTTATTTTATTTTTTGTTGAAAATGACAAAAGTATAGAAGCGTATTTTCTAATTGAATATGAAAATCATGAAAATGAAAGCACAAAATGAAAACAGAAAACGAACATGGTAAACGTTCGGACCCTTTTCCCTTGGAATAAATTGATTAGCACCACAAAAGTACTCGAGCTTTAGGGCCAAAAAAAAAAACATTGAAAGAGTTTGCTCCTAAGCTCGCTAAAATTGCTTGATAGAAGTCAGGATTTCCAAATACAGAGTCAGACCTTTAGAGACCGTGTTTGGTATCACTTGATTCACCCTTTTCAAGATTGAGCTAATAAATGTTCCTAGTTCACAATTTTGAGCCACCGCTTCAAGCTGGGAAGTGAAGAAAAGTGCATGAGATTATATATGGAGCAGGAGCGAAAATATATGCAGAGGACCGAAGTTTTGAAGTGATCATGCAGATCGAAGTATGAATACGAACCCACATGATTCAGGTGTTCTGGGAGGCCAAGGATCTGGTTAGCAACTAAAGTAGGACAAAGAAAGACTTTGCAGTCGACTCGTACCGGTCAGGAAGCATACTCAAGATTGAGCTCAATCAACAATCCCTGAAGATTCCAAGTTCATAAGCATGCATTGAAGTTTTCCACACGCAATCAGTCTTAATATAGAGCCTTTGAGATGATCGATATGGTAGAACAACTCCAGAACAGTTGAAATCAAAAGATTCATGACATATGCAATGAAACATTTGCGAAATATTTATGTTCTCACGCCAAACGAAAAGCTAGAAAATAAACTTTTATACAGGATAGAAGTTGAATAAGAGATCTTGCAGGTGCGCAACAAGGACGCCTAATTAAATTCATCTTGTAAGCGAGAAGGCAGGCCGACAAAGAACAAGAAGAAGAGTCAGCAGCAGCAGTCTTGACCGTCGGTTGCGAAGTTATGCTTAGTAATAGCTAGAAAAGAAACTGATAGAAAATTATAATTTATCTGCTGTATTCCTGGTAAATGTTTCCAGCTAGCGATATGTGGAGTTGAAGTTGGGAAATGGACATGGGGGCACTGCCACTTCAACAACTCCTTCCAGCATCTGGATGATCTTTTTCATGGCAGGCCTTAAAGATGGGTCTTCTTGGACACACCAGATTCCAACCATCACGAATCTCTTAAACTTTTCCCAATCATTTAAGGCCCGCTCATCATTCTCAACCAAAGCATCTATTCTTCCTTCCCGAAAGCAGTCCCAGACCCAATCAGTTAAAATTGCTTTCTCTTCAGCCATCTCCAGATCCCCCACGCATCTGCGACAACAAGTGATCTCTAGTAACAAAACTCCGAAACTGTACACATCGACCTTTACGGTGACTGGCGTATTCCTGAACCATTCAGGTGCAACGTACCCTTTTGTCCCTCTAATAGCAGTATTTGTTCGACTCTGATTGATCATCAGAAGTTTTGCCAGCCCAAAGTCTGAAATACGAGCGGTGTAGTAATCATCGAGAAGTATGTTCTGAGGCTTTATATCGCAATGGATGATGGGGGTGCTGCACTCTTCATGTAGGTATGAGAGTCCTCTTGCAATCCCCAAGGCAATATGCGTCCTTTGATCCCAACTTGGCTTTGTATCTCCAAAGAGAAAGCCTGCAAGAGATCCATTACTCATGTACTCGTAAACCAACAGACGCTGATCTGCTTCATTACAGAATCCTAGCAGACGGACCAAATTCTTGTGATGAGTCTGGGCAATTACATTGACTTCTGTTTTAAATTCCTTGTCACCATCTTGTACCACATTGCCCAACCTTTTCACGGCAACAATATTTCGGGAAACCAGCTGCACTGTTCCTTTGTAGACGATGCCAAAAGAACCCCTCCCCAGCTCTTCCTTGAATTCGTTTGTAGCTTCGACTAGCTCCTTATAGGTAAAGCAACGCAAATTATCCCCCACGACATTAGTACAGGGGGACGGTCGTATGAGTTTCTTGTTGTAGATGAGAAAGAAACCCAAACAAGCTGCAGCAATGAACACGAAATTGACAAACACAGAGCTACCTAAGAGCAGTGATCCCACGAGGATCAAAGAGCCTTGATCCTTCTTGGAACCTTGAAGTTTAGGAGGAGGTTGTGGAGGAAGATCACCTTTCCTAAACTTCAGGAAGGCCTTCCCATTCACGCTTCTGTCCTTTCTCCCATTTGACAGTGGCAGCTTGTTCGTCCAACACCTATCGCCCTTGTAAAATGCAGCAGCACATAAACAATCCTGTAGACAAGACTTTCTGCAGTCCTCTTCACTATAAGGCCTCAACTGCTCGTAATCAGATGTTGGCCAATCAGTGTCGGTGAGATTTACAAGAGTATACAAGTCTTCCACAGAAGTCTGCTCATCTGCATCACAAGTTTGGGTGGACACCGGCTTGCAGCTGCCATACGTATCACTTGGGTCAAGTAACGAAAAACCCTGAGGACATTCACAAATTGGCCTTCTAGATTTGCCAAGTCTGCACACGTTGTTATAACCACAAGCCCCACTACCTTCATCTCCACCAATGTTGAGACAAATATTGTCTGGTTCAGACCAGACCTCGGTCCAATTCTGCACGCCCGTCTTGGGGTAATAATATTGCGCAAAAACGCCATCAAAATTGAGAGTTGCTCTATAATAGTTTTCTGAAGCTGAGAGTATCACCTGTCGCGTGAGATCAAAAGTTTCTCCGTTTCTTCTTAAAATATACATGTGACCGGTCTCGTTGAAGATCACTTGGTAGCCTGAATTGGACGAATTTGACGCATTATAAGTACCACTAATATAGTAAGCATCATAAGCCATATCGCTAGGCACGTTTCGGGTATTAAGCACAAGGTTCCCATCATTGAGCAGACGTAACTGGAACCTTCCCTTTGAGAAATTGGCTTCTGCCTGCCGAGAATAAAGCACCCCGCCTGTCTCCATTACTTGTGCAGGTAAGATGGTATCAGTTGGGTTCTTGAAGCTCTCCCATAACTTGGTAGAGTCAGCACGCACAAGCACGAAGTTGCCTGTATCGTTCATGAAGCCATTAGCAACTACATCAACTATGGATTCTGAATTCCATAACTCTTTGCCTTGAGGGTCACTGAGCACCAGCCCACGCTCGGCGTTTAGTTCTACTCTGGAATCTCTTGGCACAGCAGTCCCTTCATTAGCATACCAGACAATGGTTTGGTCAGGTATCTTGTAATACCAGATGGACAGCAAGAATGTATCCTTATCACGAATTTTCTGAAAGCCAAATGCAAAATCACTAGAGGGCGACAGCCATGGGGTGGCAGTGTCAGTTGCTGTGAGAACTGCGCCCACGGTAACATTACCATTTCTTTGTGCAAAAGCTAACATTGGGAAGAAAAGAGTTGAGAAGATTAGAGGAAGAAGGGGATAAGCCATTGGTAGAACAATTGTTAATATGACGAAGTACCAAAACTTGGATTTTAAAGAGATGGAAACCAGCTTGTAAATCAAATAATTGGTGAGTAGTTCAAAGAAGCGTAGTCAAGATGACGGAAAATCAAAGAAGAATTTTCCAAGTTCATAACTTTTGGGTCACCAATTTCAAACCTACAGGAAAGGGACAGCAAAACAGGAGTAAAGGAATGTGACTTTGACGAGGGATTCAGGCCACAGGTAACGTTGGGGTTAAAATCAAACAAATATTATTACCACCCAGTCAAGTAATTGGTGCAATTGATGCACCTCAAAAATAATTAAATGTCCTTTTTGACTTCTCATAAGATATCAAATCTCTTTTCTACAATAATTGGTGAGTAGTTCAAAGAAGCATAGTCAAGATGACGAAAAATCAAAGAAGAATTTTCCGATTTCATAACTTTGTGTCACCAATTTCAAACCTCCTAGGAAGGGACAGCAAAACAGGAGTAAAGGAATGTGACTTTGACGAGGGATTCAGGGCACAGGTATAACATTGGGGTTAAAATCAAACAATTATTATTACCAGCCAGTCAAGTAATTAAAATGCTCGATTGCAAGTGGAAGTAATGGTAAAAAACCGGTATAATTTGACGGAAACCTGTAAAGGGAGCATCAAACAATGCCCCACCCGGAATAGAGACAACCACGGACTGGCAAATGGCAATCTTCATTAAAGTGGCCTGGTCCATCCCAAAGGACACGCACTTATTCATCGCACCCTTGTGTGGTTACCAGCAAGTGCACTGTTCACTACTCACAGAGAAGACAAGATGCCAGTCATTCCCAAAGCAAGATTGCACCACTAGTAATATAATTTGAGAACTTTCGAGTCTTTCGCCCGTACAAGGTTATATTCTCTTCAACTTTAAAATTTGCATGATTTCATTTTCACAAGAAATGCCCTTCTTCGGGGCAAAAAAAAAATGTTTTCTTTCTGCAGAGAAGAGGAAAAAGGTTTTTCCTTTTTTCTTTCCACTTTCGTGTTGGAGCACTGGCTCCAAGGCTGCCTGCATAATCTATATCTTTGTTATATATGAAAGCACGAATGAAATTAACCACAGTGCCTAGGCTGCTCGCAGAACAGGAAGAAAGTTCTAGTGTCTAAATCTACCTAGTTTTTAACTTCACTAAGAAATTGGAAAGACTCAACATAAGAAAAATTCTATATCTATCTAGCATACCTATACATATATCTATCTAGCATACTAAGGAAAACAACTTGCAAAGAACATAGTTTTCTATGGCCTTTGAGGAGAAGCATAATATACCTAAACTAAATTGAATATTTTGTCAGAAACTTAATCATTTTTTTGTATGTTGATGCGTATGTTACATGTTTGAATTATCGCATGTGCATGTATATGAATTTCAATACAGACAATTAGTACATTTAAACTATCGTAAACTTGAGGTTTATATTAATTCTCAATTTTGAATACTGAGATATTGGTGTAACGAAGTTATTAGCAAAACTGGAGTTTTTTTAGGATTTTTTAAATGCATATGTAATCCTGGGGTTAAATGGCTAATTCTTTTTTTTCCCCCACTAAATAACCATTTTGAATTAGAATGTTACTCCTCCTAGGTTATCAAATCTCTTTTTTATAATACCCTTATTGGAAGATATGTTTTGTTAGAATTATGGGTAATTTTGACTTTTTACTAACAAAAGAAAAAAAAACTAAGAACATCTATATAATCACTCTTGAACTCATAAATGCTCTCTAATTACTGAAAAAATTCCTGCTAAAATTCACGGTATCTATTCACATTGAAATTAAACTACCTTAGAGCTACTATAACTTCTCCATCAAATTCGATTAAAGAAAATAACTTGCAGATGACATAGTTTTCTAAGGCCTTTTAGAAGAAATATAATATGCCTAAACTAAATTGAATATTTTGTTAGAAACTCAATCTTTTCTCAATTTTGTATTTCATATTTGTATATTGATGCGTATCTCATAGGTTTGAATTATTGTGCATGCATATAAATTTCAATGCAAACATATTAGTACATTAAAACTATCAAAAATTGAAGTTTAATTCTAGATAAATACGGACACAGTGGTATCAGAAAGTCAATTTTTTTTTAATTTTGTATTTCATAATTTGTATTTCAAATTGTACGATAGCTTTCTTACTTCAATATATCCGTATTTATCTAAATTTAAACTTGAGTTTTACGATAGTTTCAATGTACCACGGAGTAATATATTGTCTTCCTTGTGTTTTTCAACAAAGTTGTATAATACTTTGGTACAATATTGAGTTCAATGATTTGCTTGACGTTTGTGCTAAGAACAATAGGGGACAAGTTCAAAAAAGCATATTATTCAAGATGATGGAAAATCAAAGAAGAATTTTCTTAAGATGATGGAAAATCAAAGAAGTACTTTCCGTGTTCATAACTCTGCCACTAATTTCAACCTCCTGGAAAGGGACGGCAACCCTGGCGTAAATTTCCAACTGACCAGGGACTCATGCCGCAGGCAACAATCGGGTTAAAACAGAACAATGGTGACCAGCCACTCAAGTAATTAAAAGTAATGATCTAGATGCTGCGATTGCAAGTGAAAATAATGGTAAGAAAATGGTATAATTTGATGTAAACCCTGTAAAGGGAGCATCAAACAATGCCACATTCGGAATAGAGACAACCCCCTGCTGGCAATCTTCATTGAAGTGGCCTGGTCCATCCCAAAGTACACTGGCGCCTAGGCCGCCCGCATAATAGGAAAGAAAGTTGTGGTGACTAAACAAATTAGAAAGGCTTGACGAAGAAAAGAACTCCTTAAGTGTATCTCTTCTGTCCACTAAACATCCTTTGGATTCACGGTTCACTTTGATGGGTGTTATCAGTTCTGGCCACTGAGATCAGTGACTAGTTAATAACAATGTTAAAGGTATCTGGACTACGAAGCGTAAGATTGTAAGGAACTGGCAAATTACAAATTGTCAATCAAGCCAATGTTGTTACATCACAAGTCTGACTTAATTTGCTTTTATTCAACGCCAAGCTATTTGAAGCTGCGTCTGATGCGCCAATCACGATGAGGAATTATTCGATAGGCAATGAACAGGAATTGGAAGACATAATATAGAGATGTAACAGTGACGCTGAGGAACTTGAAATTTTGTCTTCCACGTACGTATTAAGTTTTATGTGTATGTGCATCAAATCTTATTCAGTTTTATGTGTATGTGCATCAAATCTTTCTCTCTTTATGCATGTGTAAAATGGCCACTACTCATATCATAACCAAAGTACGTAAGGCGAATAACTCATTCTTACTTGGTTCCTACCTCTGCTCTAATTCTTGCTATAATATATTTTAGTTCTTTCATGCATGACATGAGTGGTTTTTCTTATTTTGCACAAGGAAGATGGTCTCGAGGGTATTTCTTTGGTTAATTGATTGTGACATTGTTCCTAGCAGGATCACTAGCAATTCCTGTGTATCTTAGAAATTTATTTGCAAATTGCAAGGCTGACAATTTCAGAGTCGTCGAGAACTCATGAATCACTGTAATTTTGGATCCAAAGGTTAACGGACATAAAGATTTCCTCGATTAAATGGCTAGGGTGGACTCAAGTTTCTCCAATTGGCAGCAAAAGAATGTAGTATTAGAAGGGGTTCCTTAACATTGAACCAAGGAGCATAAGCAACAACGACTGATACAACTAATATTGTGTGCGCTAGAACTATGAAAGACAGTAAGATGCACTTTTCTTTCTGAAATGCTACAAATAATATATTGTGTGCTAAAATGCCAAAAACACTCAAAAGGTCCCGTCACCTTAATCTTCTTTAAACTGTGTCCCGTACCCAATTTTCTTACTTATGCACGGTTTTATGGGGTATACAAATAATACTTCTTTTTGAAAGTAATCATGAAAGGGATCTACTGAGATAATGTCATATTCAGAATATTAGCCCATCCATAAAACAACCTGGACACAGAAAATGTTAAGAAGAACCTGGTTATCTTAAGTTATGAAATAACTTAGAGTATTTAACATATTGCGGATATTGTTGCTCCGACATGAGGTTACCTTTTTGCAGGCCACAAAAAGAGATACAGAAGGGGCGGCAGTGAAGAAGAAACATAGAAATGATGATGTTGAACATCCTTTGCAACATGAATAGATATGCATATATACACACTCACGTAAGTACTAATACATACATTAGCATTCGTAATTTGCAATTATGTTGTTGCCAATCTTGGCCATTCCTTTGTTGGTTTGGGAACAAAAAAGCAATGAAAGTTGACATATGAGTTCTTTGGTTTTAAGGTAAAAGAGATGTTGGCAACACCCTTCGAGGCAACTATAGGCACTTTGCAGTACTCTTTATTCACAATGGAGGGAAGCTTGTTACATGGAAGTGAATATATTACGAAAACCGACGATATGAAACATAGAAACATGCACCAAAAAAGAAGATCATCTAGTTACGTCTTATGGTGCTAAATGGTGATGGACTTGGAGGAGCAGTGACCTCAACAATTCCTTCAAGCATCAACAAAACCTTCTTCATGGTAGGCCTCAAATATGGATCTTCTTGGATGCACCAAATAGCAACCATCAGAAACCTCCGTAGTTTCTTCTGGTCGCTTATGGCATCCATGTCATCTTCAACCAAAGCATCTATCGTTCCCTCCAGATAGCAGTCATAAGCCCAGTAAGTTAAAATTGCTTTGTCCTCGCCAATTTCCATATCCACATTTCTCCGGGAGCAAATGATCTCTAGCAACAAGACACCAAAGCTATACACGTCTGCCTTTACTGTGATTGACATGTTCCTAAACCATTCTGGTGCAACATACCCTTTAGTTCCTCTTATGGCCGTATGAGTTTCGCTCTGATCCATCCTCAAAAGCTTTGCCAATCCAAAATCAGAAATCCGGGCATTATAGTTGTCATCAAGAAGTATATTTTGAGGCTTAACATCACAGTGGATGATCTGGTTGCTGCACTCGTCATGCAAGTAAAAGAGTCCTCTAGCAATTCCAATGGCAATCTGGGTCCTTTGATCCCAACTGAGCTTGAACTCCCCAAAAAGAAAGCCTGCTAAATTTCCATTACTCATAAATTCATATACCAGCATACGATGTGCTCCCTCATCACAAAATCCAAGCAACCGAACCAAATTTTTGTGATGAGTCTGGCCTATAACATTCACTTCAGTTTTGAACTCATTATCACCATCTTGAATTCTATCCAGCTTTTTCACTGCTATAAGACTACTAGAACTCATTTCTACAACCCCCTTGTAAACAATACCGAATGATCCCCTTCCCAATTCTTCCTTGAACCCATTTGTGGCATGTAGAAGCTCTCTGTATGTGAAGCAGCGCAAATTTCTTTCCAGACCACTTTCACCTTTGCGATTCCTTGTTAGCTTATTGTTATAGATGAGAACAAATCCAAGACAAATCACACCAAGAAGTACAAAGTTGATAAAAGCAGAACTACCCAGAAAAACCGACACCAGGAGGATCACAGTGTCCTGATTCTTCCTGCTTGGGGATGAGGAAACAGGATTTTGTGAAGGAGAATTACTTTTCTTTGTTTTGATAAAAGCTTTTTTATTTAAAGTGTTGTCCACTCTCCCATTTGAGAGTGGAAGCTTCTTCTTCCAACATCTATTACCTCCTGAAATGGCAACAGCAACATGCAATCATGCAAGCAAGAGGCCTTGCACTTGTCATCGTCATAAGGCTGCAACAGCTCGTAGTCACTCGTTGGCCAATCGATGTTTGTGACCACGTAGAACTCATAGAGACTTTCTGCAGGTTCCTGTCCATCTTGACAGCTTTGAATAAAATCTGGTACGCAGCCTCTGTAGTCATCATTAGGATCACGTCGACTAAATGGTCGTGGACACTCACAATCTGGCCTATGATCTGTGTTAAGTCTGCAAATCCTATTATACCCACAAGCCCCACTACCAGCACTTACAAAGCTTTGAACACAAATATTATCTGGTATTGACCACAGGGCAGACCAGCTTTCGTTGCCCATAGTAGCCTTTGGACGACGGTAGTGAATGAAAGTTCCATCAAAGTTCAGAGTTGCTCGGTGATAGAAGTCCAATCTTGAACTCAACTCACCCTGTGAGAGAGCAAAATTCTGGTTATTGTTACCTGAAATGTAAATGTAGGCCGATCTATTGAAGACAAGTTGATAGGTTGTTGACTTAGAACCAGCTTTCATGCCATCAGAGTAGTAAGGTTCATTCACATAAACACCAGGCAAGTTTACTGTACCGAGCTCAACATTCCCATTTGCAACGAAATTGAGCTGGAACCTACCCCGAGAAAAGTTGGTTTCTGTCAGTCGAGAAGAAAGCACACCTCCTACTTCCAGAGTCTGCGAAGGCAAGATGGTATCAGTAGCATGGTTGTAACTTTCCCATAGGGATTCAGAACTTGGATTAGCAAGCACAAAGTTGCCAGTATCCATCATGGTGCCATAGGCAACCGAACCAATGACGGGATCCGATATCACCGTAACTTCACCTTAAGGGTCAGTAAGTACTAGCCCCCGATTAGCTGTAAGCTCTACCTTGGATCCCCCCTGTGCGGGATTATCGCCATTTGCATACCAGGTTATGGTCTGCTCAGGTATCTTGTGATACCAAATGGAAAGCAAGAACAGATCACTCTTTCCAAGCTGTTGAAACCCAAACGCAAAATCACCCGAAAGCGAAAGCCAAGGGGTGGCACTGTCTGTCGCCGTGAGTGATGCACCCACGGCTATAGTACCATTAGTTTGAGCAACTGCTGAAGATGGCACCAGAATCATTAAGAACAAGAGATGAAGAAGAACACAAGGCATTGCTAGAATTTGCTAGAATAATTTTGATCCTCACGAATGCCAAACTCATGAGGTATTTAGAGATCGAACATAAAAATTTCATCCAAATCAACCAACGAACCAAAGATATACTGTCTTCCTTTCATTGTCTTAAAGGCGTAGAAGACTGAACAACACTTATTTATATCTTCATACTTAATTACCCTGAGTTGCCTAACTCCTTGAAAGCTACCATATGACTCATCTTGGTTCAACCTCCTTGGGCTGGAAAGTAAAATATGTAAGACAGATACATGTTTCCAATCATCTCCGAGCACGAATACCGTAACAGGTAGAACTTTTCCTTTTGTGGTACAATTTCATTGGCTGAATAAAGTTGGTCCAAACCGGCTGCATATATTCTGGGATTGCTTGCCGGCTTAAAATTGAATTCAGAAACGTAGTCAACTCTAAGAGACAAACTTTGTGCCATGATGGATGAGGATCTTGCAATCAAGAACAGTAACAATTATTGTTTACAACGACTTTGACATATTCAAGCAACCAAACAATGGGAAGAGAAATAATATAGAGGTGAGAATAAAGTATAGAGCAGTTGGAACCCTGGACTACAATCTTGCGTAGACTTCAAAGGGATCCGAGCAATTGTCGTTGTCAAACCCCACTTCAAAGGGTTCCAAGCAACTGGAAATTTACGCGATTAGTATGGAAACGAATGCTAGGTATGGCTTTCCACGATATAATATTTGGTGGTTGTCAACATTACGTCATCGGCGTATATGACACGGAGTATTAAAAAACTAATAATACTGTGCCGAAGCGAGGTTGGCAAGTTGTGGGCCCACCATTTACATTTATCTTTGTTAGGTAAAATTTTGAAATTCATGTCTTTCTCTTTCTTTTCTTTCATCTCTCATCTGTTTTCTCGCACTTTTGACGACAATCATCATCTGCCAAGCAAATGCAGAGAAACTCCCTGTGTGTAGCCCCGTGTGTAGCCCCGTCGACTACAGTAAAAATCGTTGTGGTCAAAGCACAAATCTGGCAACTGCTGCGACCACATATATCGGGTGAACCCGCCACTGCGGCCAGAACCCATTTACAACGTCTACTATGAAGTATGAACACGGCCTACGCAAATAAAGAGTTGTTTTAGCTACTTTTGTTGTTAGACAACCACCAAACCTTGAAAATCTAATTCCACACATCAATTCCTGCTCTTTCTCCACTGATGTTCAGAAGGGCTTGAGAAGTATCACAAGCTGCTTCAAATTGGAGAAATTTTTACCGCCGTGAGTGAGGCAATTCCTGGTGAGATTCCAGTCACCGGCCAAAACTGATCATTTTTTTTAATTAGGTTAGTACTAACAAAGCCGGTGGGAAAGTGTCTTTAAAACGTGAAATTGTTTTTCATTCTCCACAAAACCAAGTAGTATCTTTCAACTGCTAATTTTTTTCAAGATCTGGTATCGCCAATTCTTCCGCATGAATCTCATTAGGATCCGATGTTTGTGTTGTTGCCCTCGTGAAATCATCAGGAGAGGATGTCATTCTAGCAAACCAAGAAGTGAAAGTGTCATTGCTCCATGTTTTTCCTTTCTGGGGGCACGTTGACTCGCGTTAATGATGATGCTCTTTTCTTTTGAGTTCCCTTTGAGTTTCACAAAACCAACCGATATCATAAGGGTGGGACTAATCAGTTCATCTGCAGCAGTTTCAACACCACCTCACATAGTTAATAAGAAATTCACATTAACGCAAGAAATATGTACCCAAAATATGTATTCCACATATCTTCATCATCGATTATTCAGATCATCTCCTTTGCATCGTCTCAATTAAACCCACTTTCCTCAAGTATATCTATAACACCGGTATCTAAATCTGGACTTATGGCTAATTGGAATGACTTTACTTGCACATTTAGTAACCATTGTTAATTTGGTGAGACCTTTCTATTTGGTGAGACCGTTCTTTTAAGTGACTATTTAGTAGTGTAGAATGAGATCAGAGGACGGTTGAGACTTGAGTAACTAAAATGGAAAGTGAGTGAGAAAAGTGGATAAAATGAGAAGGAATCCAGTATAGCTATATATACTGCTTATCTATAGGCTTATAAGGACTATATCTTTTGGTGTTAAATAACTACCTATTTAAAATATTTATACTTAGCATCATAAGAAAAGTTTTAAAAAGTGACCCAAATTAGAAATTTTAAATAGTAAATAACTAAAATGTTTGTTTTCCGTAACATATTCATTTTACCGAGTGGGATGACAAACACTTATACACGATGCGTGATTATTTTTAACACAACTCATATTATTAACTTTATTTTCGCACTCGCATCGCGTGTGTCATGGTAATTAGTATATAGTGAAGTTGAAGTTGAGAGAATGTTGCGAAGTCGCCACTTACTTTGACACTTTCTTAACTCGTTATGTGGATTTTTTAGTGTTAAACTTTTGAAAACCATTTTTAATTTACTCACTTTTTAAATTATGATTTGATTCCTTCTTTATCTCGCTTATCTATTCAATTTGATTTGAATTCTTTTTTTCTCTCCCCTTCTCTGTGTGTGTGTGTGTGTGTGTGTGTGTGTGTGTGTGTGTGACATTATGCAAATATCTCATGTCTCTCTTGTTATCTAACTTTTTGAACATGCACACTTCTTTTCTCTCCACTTCTGTAACGCCCCGATTTTTCAAAGCGTTATTTTCAAATAAACAAAGGCAGAAAATCTCAAAATATCCAAAAGTCTCCCAATTGGGTATTCAGAGCACCCAATTGGGAGACTTTTGGATATTTTGTGATTTTCTGCCTTTGTTTATTTGAAAATAATGTTTCGAAAAAATGGGGCATTACAGTTGGTATCAGAGCTTAGGTATGAGATTCTGTAGACTCTTAGAGCTTAGATGATATGTGATTGTGATTAGACTTAGAGAAGGTGGATTAGGTTTTGAAAGTTATTTGATGTTTCAGTATAAGATTGAGATTTGAGTCGAGCATGCAGTGGTAGACCCCATGTTACCTGCCTTTAGAACTTGAAATCTGAAGCGTTGATATTCTGGTGTCTTTGAGTAGCTCTAGTAGCTAGTAGCTATAAGCGGTAAAGGGTGTGATTGCGAGATACAAATGATGTGATAACTTAGAGACTTGAAACGTTAGTGGATGCGCCATACATGTGAATGTGGCATCAGATTTTAAATCCTTTTAAGGTAATAGATATCTTCGTGATGGACTTGGTTATTAGTTTGAACTGGTTTGATTCGAGAAATTCAGTGCGCAATGAAAGTACACTGATTACAACTTTCAACCTCTGGTTTGATGTTTCAGTGTTTATAGAAATTGGTTATATGTACTGCTAAATCAAAGTGGTATTCTTCAACGGTTGTTTGATAGGGTCAGTTTTGTGTTGGGCTAGTGAAAATTGATAGGAGAAATCTATATTTTTAGGTGATCTCATGGTTTTGATTTGGTGAGCTTTATAGACATTGCATCATTACAGTTTTACTTAGGCCTTAGACATTGAGCTTGTGGTATTGGTAGTTAATGGAATACGGATAGGAATATTGAATTTGGTGCTGTCTTGAGTAATCGTGTTTTGAAGTAGTAATATGATTCTGGGTATAGAATTATGGAATTTGGTGTTGGAAATTTGATTAAGTATTATCCTATTTAAAAGGTTGTTTAATGATGTGGCGATGCATTGGACAAAAAGCGTGCCAAAAATTTTAGCAATTTTAGTTAGTAATTAGTCTCAGTTGCCAGCAAAATTTCATTAAGGGAGTATTGAGATAGATGACTCAATATGTGGCTTCGTATAGGCACAAATTTATTTTTTTATCACCGACATGTTATTATAAGGTTCGGGTGGTAAAGCGAATGGAAGTTAAAACTAAAGTTTGGATCTCATAGAGTACAAGTCATATGTGAGAATTGTTTAGTACTTTGGTACACCATACACTTAAAGTTAAGCATGTTTCTGTTAGGTGCATTGTGCAAAGGCATGATTTATTGCATTATCAGAGTAGCGCAGTGGAAGCGTGATGGATTAGAATTTCATTTGTTGGATTCTGAGTGGAGTCATTTAGTTGAATACATTTTGTATGCTAGTTAAGTCATAAATACTTTGAGGTTGAAATTTCATTCTACAGTGTGAGGAATGTAATGACTTCTGTTGGAAGGCAAAAAGCTACTTTTGATGATTAAAGAACACTCAATTCCGAGGACGGAATTATCTTAAGTGGGGGAGAATGTAACGCCCCAGATTTTTCTTTATTTATTTTTTATCAGGATACTTGTGTAAGTACGAAATATAATGTATTGTGACTTTGAATTAAATAGTGGGCCTATAAATCAATTGACGTTTTTCTTTGTGGAAAGTAGGTTATACTTTTGGGATTAGATGATCCAATTTAAATTTGGGCTTTAGTTTGACCCATTTATAAAGTTAGAGAATTTTGGGACGTAATGGGTATTTTGCAATTCTAATTGTTTTAGGCATATAATTACATTCCTTTTAGGGTGATGATTTATGTACATTATAATTCCTAGGAGCATAAACTTCAGAAGAGCCTCCAAAGAATCTCTAGAAAGAACACTCTTCAGATTTTGGTAATTACATTGAGGTAAGAGCTTATTTTGATATTGGGATTGAGGTTTGTGGTAAGAACCTACATAAGCTAATGTGATTGATAGAGTCTAATAGAAATTTTGGGTATCTTTATATTAGGGTTTTTGATATAATTGGTTTGAAGAGATCAAGACTTGGAGTTGATTTACGCAATTGAGGTAAGGGTTTTCTCACGCATTTACCCCATCCGAATTCTGATTATCGATCCGTTCATCAATTAATTGATTCTTTAAAGAGATCTATTGATTCTTTAGAACCCTAATTACATTCTTGATCCTTACGCTAAATAGTTCTTTGTACTTTCGATTATTGACTTTGATTCGTGATCTTTTTGTTGTAAATCTTTGTAGCACGTTCAAGAGTCCATAACTTTTTCGTTCCTTGTCCAATTTCAGTATTTTTACACTTTTTGAAAACCTCAAGCAGTGGAATACAACTTTTTAGTTTTGGGATTTCCGAAATTCCAAGTGATGGATATTCAGAAAATAGACCTAAACATTGTTATGCTTATATTTCTGCCAATTCAGGTCAGCCAATTTCGATTTACTGTATCTTATTTGTTTCTCATTGGTTCTTAATGATCTTGGACATTCTGAAATCCTTGAAGAGTCTTCTTCAACTTTGTAGTTTAAGGTTTTATCAGAATCCGTTTGGTTCTTGGTCAAAATTGAGTTCGAAAATTATTTATCAGTGCAGACTTTTCTGTTTTTGACACTGTAAATCAGCCCATTTCGATTTGTTCTATCTCCTTTGTTTCTCATTGGTTTTTCATGATTCTAGACAATATGGAAACCTTAAAGAGTCCTCTTAAACTTATTAGTTTTGTGTTTTATCAGAATCTATCTATTTTCTGATCAAATTCAGTTTGAAAGTTATTCATCGGTGTAAAAGTTGCTGTTTGACACTGCAAATCAGCTTGCTTTGACTTGTTCCATCTTATTCGTTTCTTATCGGTTTTTGATGAACTTAGACATTACAAAATCAGCAACGAGTCCTCTTCAACTTTTAGGCTTTGTGTTTTCTTAGAATTTGTTGATTTCATTGTTGAATTTAGCCCTTAAATAAAACTATTCTGCATAGAATCGCGTGAACGAAAATGACTTTGTCTGCTTCAAATTTTTGGTGTTTATTAAGTTGATTTGGTATATGTTTTAATAATCTGGCGAGCCATGTCACAGTGTATGTGACTTATCTATTTCCGACTTACCCACGTGGATTGGAACGTGGGCTAGCTCAGCGGGATGAGCTGGAGATCGCGATCTTAATTTCTGAACCTTGTCTCACGTGTCAGTGATGGCACGCGTGACACATTTCTGAATGGCTCCCATGGTCTTCGTCTTTGTTCTGATTGAACATTTAGATTTTGATATCTGATCTATTTGAAGATATTTTCGAACTTATCTTAAGTATTATTGAATTCACTAGAGTCTTTTTGAAACATAAGATGTCATTATCAGAGCTTATGGAAACGTTTCGAACTTAATATTGTATTGTCCGTTGGTACAAGCTATTCGACCTTGTTTCTAATCTGATTTCTGAATTGAAAATTAGTGCATTGGTTTTGGTACTCACCATGCACCTTGGTATCGTACTTTATCAACTCCAAGTACTATTATTGATATAGCGTGCTTTGTGCTCTGTGGGTGGGTGTGTGCGATTATCTTTACTGGGCTTTGTGCTCACCCTTTCTACTTTCAGGTTATCAGCCAGTGTTAGGAGCTGTGCAAGGGATTATAAGGCATGGCTAAGGGATTTTCCTTTTATATTGATTGTACGAATAAATTTTGCTTTAGATTTTATTTTAGAGCTCCATGTAGGAGTAATTGAGTTCAATGTAACAGTTTTAAGCTGGTGTGGCATTTATTGATGTTTATTGGAGACTTATTCTTAGATGCTCTGAATACCCAATTGAGAGACTTTTGGATATTTTGAGATTTTCTGCATTTGTTTATTTGAAATTAACGCTTCGAAAAATTGGGGCGTTACAATTCAATCTAAATTTTGGCCACAATATACTGTCACTATACCATTTGCACATAATACAAGCTGATTTTGATGGTTCTAATAATAAAATAAAATAAAATAAGGTTTCATATTACAATTTTATAAACTAATCCGGCATTATCTCCAATATTTTTGCAATTTTGTCTTCATTTATGATCTCTAATACTTATGTTTCTTTTTTTTACCATCTGAGTTTACTATTTGTTTTGTAACCAATCACTAAATTAACTCTAAATTATTTACAGGTTTACTCTTAAATTTGGTAAGTAGATTAGTAATCTCTCTCTCTCTCTCAATCTCTCTCTCTCTCTCTCTCTCTCTCTCTCTCTCTCTCTTAAATTTAGTAAGTAGATTAGTAATCTCTCTCTCTCTCTCTTACTCTTAAATTTGGTAAGTAGATTAGTAATCTCTCTCTCTCTCTCAATCTCTCTCTCTCTCTCTCTCTCTCTCTCTCTCTCTCTCTCTCTCAATTTCAAAATGAAAAACCACATCTTTGTTTAAAGAGTTAGTAGCATCTATCGGTGCTTCTTTGAACATTGATCCAAGAGCAATATTATAAAATTCTTACTAAGTATTGACAAATATTTTTGCACCCTTTCATGTGTTTTTTGCCTTTTTTTTTTGTGCTAAAAATTTATTTTAAGTATAATTGTTAATTTTTTTAATGACAAACAAGAGGCGGAAAAAAACTCCCTCTACACGGGCTCTATGTGCAATGTACCGGATCAAAGATAGTGGAGAAAGTAAAGTTGCTAGCAGTGTGGATGAAAAAACCTGATGGGGATAGAGAAAGCCAAGAGTCGAAGGATAAGAGGAGTTCTGGGTCAATTTGTGGAAGCTTAAAAAGATGCCAAACGCATGGGAAGGAATGAGTTAGAAATAGCGAAGGAAAGCATAAATGAGAAGGAGTTTATCTTTTTTCAAGAAAGATTTAACTGGACTGTAACGGTGAGCCTTGATAGAAAGATGCAGAACTTGCTATATTTTTTTGTCATGAACATGTAGATGCACATGGCTTGGCAATACGAGGGCTTTAGGAGTGTAAGCACACTGTTTTATCTTTTAAGGTGTTCTTTCGGATGTCTATATTATTTTGTCATACTTTTGTTAATAAATTGGGTGTCCACTGACAGATGATGTTTGTTAATCAGGATAATTACAGTTAATTAAAATATATTTATCTCTAAAGTATTTGAGATAAATACAGACTTTATCTCTTATCAGGGTTGGCGTATCTCTAAAGTATTTGAGATAAATACAGTCTTTATCTCTTAGTAGGGATGGCAATAAGACCCGCAACCGGCAAAAACCCGACCCGCCCGGTTTGTATAGGAGCGGGTCGTTTTGACTTTGACCGGATAACGGGACGGGTATGATTTTTTTTTTAAATCCGCAACGGGTTAGGGTCGGGTGTGGTATTTCATCCAACCCAACCAGGTATCCGACCTGCTCTCCCCCCGATATATTAACAATATATTTCATTTAATCGTATTCTTCCATCTTTACATATATATATGCTTTCATGACAAACCCTAATTGTTTATCTTCTCTCACTCTCTGCCGCTCAGGTCTTCTCTGTTCTCTCCCTCTCGGCGACTCCGCCGAGCTTCCCCACCAACCACCGCACCTCATCCTTCTCTTTCTCTCTCGTGCTGCTTATATCGTTAGGTTCACTTCATATTTCCTTAATTTTTTGGCTTGTAGAACAAAGGTATGTATCCAAACAAACGTAGCAGTACATAGACAAAAAGGAGTCGTCCCCACTGGAAACAATCAGAATTATCACAAGCTTAATGAGTAGCATCTTAATGGAAAAATATGAAACATTGTTGTCTAGGCAAATCCATGAGCAGCTGTCGAGGAGCTAGCGAGTCCATTTCCACCTCATTGCGACTGAACTACTGGAAGCAATTCAGCAGAGATCAGAAGAAGAAAAGTTGTCGATTCTCCTGTCACTGATTCCAATCCTGAAGGTAAGCTCCATGAATTTTCAGAAGTTTTATACTTTCCCCTGTTTCAGTGGTTTGTTCCCTTACTAGACGTAGACGAGTCGAGCCAATATGGTAAAGGTTGAATTGATTGTTTCAATGAACCCGAGCTTAACCTTGATTCACTCTACCAATTATCTTCAGCAAAATATAAGGGAAGGGCAGAGCGAGGCGGGCGGGGACGGGTTTTCTAAAGTATTTTAGGGTCGGATATGGTACTGAGATTTTATAACCCAATGCGAGGTGGGGTGGGATTTCAGGGGCAGCAGGGCGGGTGTGGTTCTTATAAGATCCGCATTCGACCCGCCCCATTGTCATCCACATCTCTTAGTGGTTGATATAAAGTCGGTCTCCAATACTATTCCTATATAATGGTTAGAGATATCACAAGAAGTCATAAGTCACAAGACATAAGTCTTCCCTACAAATAAAAAATTCCTCCCCTCATTACACTCTCTCTAAAGCATCACCAAGGTCTAGAATTTGGTTCGTGAACAAGGAACTCGACTCTAATAGTCGTTTTTCATAGTTGTTATAAGAGATCAAACGTATTGAAGGCTCGTTACAACAAGGATTCTTTGTCGAAATTTTCAGGATACTTTGTACGGTATGTTCCCCAACCCACTATGTGTTACGTGGTAGACATTTAGAATTTTAACACTTTTGAAGTAAGTAACTTGTAATCCTTCTATTTTTTTTCATATTATATGTGTTCATATAATTTTCCTAAGGAAATCTTCTTTTATGAGCATAAAATACTTTTAGTGACACTTGTATTT
Source organism: Escallonia rubra (assembly GCA_033065855.1). Taxonomy (NCBI): domain Eukaryota; kingdom Viridiplantae; phylum Streptophyta; class Magnoliopsida; order Escalloniales; family Escalloniaceae; genus Escallonia; species Escallonia rubra. The sequence goes on along the minus strand of JAVXUO010002946.1, from coordinate 93,419 downwards.
TGTTAAAATTGAATCGGCATGTGAATATATTTTTTGGTAGAGACCATTATGGAAAATGTTTTTATTTTTATTTTGGTCTCTCTGTCTCAACTCTCAATGCTTTACCGTCTTGATGTTTCCCTGCACGAGAATTTGTCACTATTACTCACTTTTGCAGGTCTTCTATCTTTGTTACCCTTCGATGTGGCTTTGTTACACTGCCTGCTACTGTAGGTATCACCCAATGACAATAAAGCGTGAACCAGCACCTCATATTGCGTGTATGAATAGTAAACGGAAAATTGACGTGCCGCAAAGCATGTAATGTATTATGCTTAACACAAAATGCGAGATATATATGCTTAAGGAAATTGCCACCTTATGTCAAACTCGGACAAATAAGAAACGAATTATAATTTCATAAGCCTTATTACACTTGGATGGAACCGCAAAGGTCTTCAAGAAATGTAGTATGTGCTTAAGGACCCTTATGGTTTGTGAAGAGCTCTAAGAGCTGAGAAATAGCGAAGTCCTCGAGGCTTGATAAAGGCAAAAAAAATTTAAGATTTGAATTTGCGAGTTGGTAAAGATGGCGACATACCCGTCACAATGAGATGGTGGTGATAATATGGTGACGATCATGATGATGATTTATGTTGGCAGCGGCAGTTAGGTAGGTGTAATGGTGGTCGGCATAGAAGCTTGAAGTGATGGTGGTTGGCAGTGGAAGCTTGGGGTGTGATATATTGGTTGGCGTGCCGCTTGGGGGGAGAGAGGAGATAGAGAGAATAATGAGGGAGAGAAACAGAAAGAAAACAAACGGCCATGGCGAAGTGGGTGAGAGGATGTAAGAGAGAAAAAAGATAAAACTATTATTAGGGCATTTCGGACAATGTGAACAGTATACGAGACTATCTGGCATACTGTTTTTTAGTTTTTTTACAAGGTGATCCAGAGCCATCCACCTGGCCACGATGCACAGCTCTAAATGGGTTGGGCCGAAGGAGCCCATCCTAGCACTGTGTGTGGACGGGCTCCCCCCCCCCCCAAAAGCCACACCCCCTTAAATCTATACATACATACATGTATGTATGTATATATGTGTATACACTACAAGAAAAAAGGCTTTTAGCAATGGACATTTCCGTCGCTAAAAGTCTGTAATCCGTCGAGAAAGATGATTAACGACAGACCACCCGTCGCTAAAAATCTGATGCTTACAACCCCGTCTCTAAAAGTTTTACAACGGATTTAAAAATCTGGGGCCTAAATTGCCGACGGAGTTTCCATCACTAATTCTATTTTCTGTATTTTAATTTATTTTCTTTTTCGGTAATAATTTATTACGTAAAATATTTAGAGACGAAATTCCGTCGCTAAACGTTTGTCGTTTAAAACTTTAGCGACGAAAATTCCGCCGCAAAAACTCTTTCCTTTGCTTAAAGTCCGTTGCTAAAATTCAAAATAATTTTAATTTTTTTTAATACCTAAACTTGTAATCACAATCCAATAACAATCCGACAACAACAATCCAACAATAAAATGTATACAAAATTCAAGAGGGTACGAGAGCGGGGTACATTAATAGAATAAGGGAGGGGAGTACAAGTTAGGCGGGGGGGGGGGGGGCACGGGAGCAGGATACAAAGTGCTAGGAGGGGAAGGGCTCATCAGGGTTTGGCAAGTCCTGGATCTGATAGGCATGTCCAACAGCAATGCCCTGCATGTAAAGTCACAAATGCATTAACTCAATAACAATCGTATAATGTTCACTAATTAAACGTATATAGTGGTTGTACCTGATTATGCGTCGTGATCCTCCTATAAACCTCCGCAGCAATGCGACGAAACTCTTCCTCATGTAACGATGAGCGCTCCATGGTCGGTGTCTGCGTCGTGGAGATGCAACGGGGGGTGGGGACACTCCTGTCACGGCACGTGTAGTCATACCGGGGAGGCCGCGTATTAAAACTGATTAACCCTAATTTACTGCTAATTTAAACTCCGATTAGCCCTAATTAAAACTGATTAACCCTAATTAACCGTAATTTGCTGTTAATTTAATCTATAATTAGCCCTAATCACCACTGATTAACCTCATTAAACCCTGATTGTCCTGATAAGTGGTAGACAAGCCTAATTAAATCCAATTAGGGTAATTAACTGTAATATGTTCTAATTAGGCTCAACTAGCCCGAATTAGCTTGAATTAATTCCCGAATAACACTAATTGAGTCTAATTAAACACAATTAACTGTAATCAACCAAAAATAGCTCGAATTGCCTCTAATTAACGCATTAACTCAGTATTTTCACCTTAATTAGCTATTATCTATTTAGGTTCGGTACAAAATCATTTGGTTATAGTGAACTTGAACAGAGAAAATCATAATTACTAAATCCTTTAATATCTAACGATCCACCAAATCAGGATTCTCAAGTAAACCCGGTGCTTTTGGTTGGTAAGTAATGGACTCAAAAATTTTCCTTAGCTCGTCATGTTGAACCATCTCGTCTAAGATATTATCTTCCGGGACTTCAGGTAACACTTCTGGCTCGCAACTCTCCATGTCTGCAAAAGAGAAGACTTTCTGAGACAAAAGATCTTTCTCAGCTTGTCGCAGACATTCCCTGCCTTCCATTGTTCCTGAGGTAATTAGATGATAAATACACATAGTTTTCTTCGGATTGATCCCGTATGCCCGACATATGGCTTGCCTTTTAATTGATGGATTGCAACCAATATCAAGCAACACAAATCTCGACGCCCCAACCAAATTTATGCCCCACATAGCTTGCCTTTTAAACCTCATTTAACTCAAATTAGCCCTCATTAGCATTAACCATATTTAGCTCGAATTAGCCCTAATTTGCCCTTGTTGAGGCGTCGATAGTTGTTTTGCTTGATATTGTCTGGAATCCATCAGTTGAAAGGCAAGCCATATGTCGGGCATACATGATTGGTCAGAAGAAAACTGTGTATATATACCATCTAATTAACTCGGGAACAATGGAGGGCAGGAAATGTCTGCGACAAGCTGAGAAATACATTTAATTTGTCTCAGAAAGTTTTCTCTTCTGCAAACATGGAGAGTTGCGAGCTAAAAGTGTTATCTAAAGTCTCAGAAGATAAGATCTTAGACGAGATGGTTCAACATGATGCACTAAGGAAATTTTTTGAATCCATAACTTACCAACCAAAAGCATTGGGTTTACTTGAGAACCCCGATTTGGTGGATCGTTAGATATTAAAGAATTTAGGAATAATGATTTAATTTCTCTGCTCAAGTTCACTGTAACCAAATGATTTTGTACCGAACCTAAATAGATAATAACTAATTAAGGTGAAAATGCCAAGTTAAATGTGTTAATTATGGGCAATTAGGGCAATTCGAACTATTTATAGTTGATTATAGTTAATTGCGTTTAATTAGACTCAATTAGTGTTATTCAGGGATTAATTCAGGCTTATTCGGGCTACTTAGGGCTAGTTGAGCCTAATTAGAACATATTACAGTTAATTATCCTAATTGGGTTTAATTAAGGGTTGTCTACTACTTATTAGGACAATCAGGATTTAATTAGGTTAATCAGCGGTGATTAGGGCTAATTATAGATTAAATTAGCAGTAATTAGGGTTAATTAATGTTAATTAGGGTTAATCATTTTTAATTAGGGCCGATTAGGGCTAATAAGGACTAATTCGAGCTAAATAAGGTTAATGCTAATGAGGGCTAATTCGACCTAAATAGGGTTCTTAAGTAAGAGATAATTAAGGTTAATTAGAGTTAATGTGTTAATTAGTGTTAATTAGGATTGAGGTACTTTACAATTCGTTGAGTTCATTCGCAGAGTTGATGTTGTCCCACTTGTGATTGAGTCTAGGGTTTAAGTATATAGTTAGGGTTAGATAGTATTTAGGATAATTAGGGTTAATTAGGAATATATTAATAGGGTTTAATTAGAGTTTAGCTAGGGGTTAATTAGGGTTAATCGGGGTTAATTATGTTTACTTAGGGTTAATCAGGGATTAATTCGGTTTAATAATATTTAATTAGGTTTAATTAGGGTGAATTGAGTTAATTACAGGTAATTAGGGTTTGATAGGGGTTATCTAGGTTTAATTAGGATTACCTAGAGATGCGTTAGGGGTTACTTAAGGTTAATCGGGGTTAATTATGTTTTCTTAGGGTTAATCAGAATTATTTTAGGTTTAACAATAGTTAATTAGGTTTAATGAAGGTGAATCGGAGTTAATTACAGTTAATCGGGATTAGCATAGGTTGATCGGGGTTAATTGTTGCGAAGTGAGTAAATCATCCAAAAGTTAAGAAAGCCTATCTAGGAGCTTAATAATTGAGAGTGAGTGTTTTTTTATGAAAAGCGAACCCAAAATTCCTAACAATAGTGGTTACAATATTTAAATATCTAATGCCTTATTTTGTTATGAAGGAGGTAAATAAAATGGTCTGACCTGTGATTTAGTTGGCATCAAAATGTATCAAATAATGTAGATCTGTGTGAGTAAGTGGATCAATCTAATTCAACTGGGTTTGATAGTTCTTAGCAAATACTTAAACAATCAGCAATGAGTAAATCTTAAACAAATACGAGAAGTCCTAAGGTATAACAAAGTTGTTGACCAGGCATCGCCAAGTCCCGAAGGGTTAGCCTAGTTGGTGTACTTGTGGACCTAGCTGAAGTCTCCTGAACACGTGAGTGTTATCAGCACGCTTTATTATATATTAGGTTAAAAACCCCAAACACCTCAAAGCTCTCAAGAAGTATTTGTTTATGGAATATCTAGGGGTCCCATTTTGCTGCCGACTCATGGCACGCTATCCCAATTGTAGAGTTGGTTACTTTCAAAGCAAGGAGGGCTCATACACATGAATACTTGATGGTCTGGTCTAGCAATTTTCTTCACGGGACCTAGTTCCAAACCTAGCTTTGATGTTCAAGTACTTTTTCAAAAAAAAAAAAAAAACAGATATGGGCCATCCACGAGTACACGTGGATGGCTAGATTTATGGTGAAAAAATAGCTATTTCTCCACCGGTGGGCGTGGATCGACTCCACACACACACACACACACACACACATATATATATATAGGGCAACCAATGCGCAGATCGATTATCTAAGCTAGGAGAGCAACAAGAGGAGGCTTTGCGTATCTCATGCAACCACCGGAGGTGATTATTCCCTTGTTAGCTAATAATTTAACATGTGTTGTCCATTATAGCGCTTAGGTTGTAATATAACTTCTATGTTTTAATTCAAATTCAGTTGCACCAAAAAAAATAATTTTGTACGCTACAGTGAACCATTAGTGAAGTGAGGCTTTAGTCAATGCTTTATTGCACTGTTATCACTTTTCAATCCAAATTTTCCTTACGGGGCAACCTTCCCTATCCTAATGGTCAGTGTGACACAAAGCGGCTTAAAAGATGTAATTACAAAATAATAATTTATTTGCTTCGATATCGTATACAGTTTCAATAATGAATAACATATGCCACGACATGATGTTATTAGATAGATAAATTAATGCCTACCGAGTGTTGCATCTTAAGAAATATTGGACAATCCGAGTCTTGACCATCGGATATATTATAATGCAACTTTCTGCCTTCGTTAGTTAGTCCTTTTTCCTGTTTCATTTACGACCTTCATCTAACAAATCTAAATGGTCGAAATCAATATTTCAAACTTTACAATATATATTCATTTCATCTCAACCAAAACTTAGAACTTTCCATCACCATTGCCGCTGCTCAAGAGTTTGTGACGCCAAAGACAAGTAGACAATAGTACTACGCCAATCACAATTTCTCTCTTCAATTTGTTAATGATTCTTCGTGTGAATAAATTTGTTTTCGGTTTAGGTTACCGAATCCTTCTAAGCAGCAACACTTTCACAGTCCATCTTTGTTCTCAGTTTCATCTTGCGCTGAATGCCCCGACTACCAAGCGAGTGCTTACTTCGTGTCCTGCTTCGCTCCGTTCGGCGGACCCCTAACTTTGGTCCGAAATCTCTAATCATGCAGAACTATGTAAGCTAGAAAAGTATGCTGTAAACCAAAATCATCTACATGGAAGAATCTTTTGAATTTTTCTTTGTTTAATGGTAGAACTGCATGATCCCTTTGAACTTGCAATGTTGTTACCATCCAAAAACTTGTCAGCAGACCATCTTGCCTTGCTTCTACATAAATGCATGAAATCGAAAGCCCTTCTACCATGCAAGCAAATCCATGCCTTCTTATTAGCTTCGAGTTTTAACATGAACTACATGTCTCTAAACTCAAAACTGGTGGGTGCATATGCAAGCTGTGGGGATTTTGCATCTGCTAAGTTAATCTTCCAAGTAACCCAATACCCAGATGTTTTCGCATTCAATTGGTTGATTTCAGCCTTGGCATTCAATGGGCACTACAGAGATGCAATCGGATACTTCTCTTTGATGCAAGGATCAAGAAATAGTCCGAATAGCTATACGTTTTCGTTTGTGTTGAGAGCTTGTGTTGGCTTGATGGATTTGAATAAGGGAAAAGAGGTTCATAGTATGATAAACAAGTTGGGCTTTGAATTAGATGTATCCTTGGGGAATGCTTTGGTTGACATGTATTGCAAATGTGGGTGTGTGATTATTGCTCGTCAAGTGTTTGATAGACTGCCTAAACGAGATGTTGTTTCTTGGACGACGATGATTTCTGGGTATTGTAATGCGGGGAAGGTCGAACAGTCGATTGTTTTGTTCGAGCGGATGCGGTTAGAAGGATTGGAACCGAATGATTTCACGTGGAATGCGATGATAGCGGGGTACGCTAGAAATGGAGATTGTGATGGCGCTTTTGCATTATTTTCTCGGATGAGTAAAGAAGGGCTGGTTCCCGATTTGGTTACATGGAATGCAATGATTTCGGGGTTCGTTCAAAGCCGACGGACTTTTGAGGCTGTGGAGTTGTTTCGCGACATGTTGTTTGCAGGGATCAAGCCCAATCATGTCACTGTAACTGGATTGCTCCCCGTGTGTGGAATGATGGGCTCGATTCAAAGAGGGAAAGAAATTCATGGCCTGATTTATAGAATGTGGCTATACGTCAATGTCTTTGTTGCTAGTGCTCTTATTGACATGTACTCGAAATGTGGGAGCGTTAAAGATGCTTGGAATGTGTTTGACAAGATCCCTGTCAAGAATGTTGCATCTTGGAATGCCATGATCGGATGTTACGGGAGGCACGGGATGGTTGATTCTGCGGTCCAGCTTTTTGAAAGGATGCAGGATGAAGGAATGCAGGCGAATCAAGTCACTTTAATTTGTATTCTCTCTGCTTGTAGCCATGGTGGTTTAGTTGAGAAGGGTTTAAGTATTTTTAGGTCCATGAGAGAAACTTATAGGGTTGATGCCAGTAAGGAACATTATGCTTGTGTCGTGGATCTTCTTTCTCGTTCTGGGAGAATGGAAGAAGCTTATAATTTAGTGAAGGAAATGCCAATAGAAGTTACGGATTCAATTGCTGGGGCCTTCTTTAATGGATGTAAACTCCATAAAAGAAGAGATCTGGCTAAGCAGATGGCTGAGGATATTTTGAGGATGGAGTTGAAGAGACCTGGAGGATTTGTGACACTGTCAAATATTTATGCTTCCGATGGAGAGTGGGAAGAAGTTGAGAATGTCAGGAAGGTGATGAAGGAGAAAGGGGTCCATAAGAAAGCTGGTTTCAGTCTAATCAAGGAGGATGAGGTTGCCGAACTTCAACTGGGAAACGAAAGCCACATGATCGCAACTGGAGCAGGTAGTTGCTGATAAAAAAAAATTGGTACTTGTCTTTCAGTTTTCTAGTGATGCAATTTGGCTTTTGGGCTAGTCTCGTATTTTGAATAGGCCAAGGTTCAAGATAGAACCCATCATTTTCTTGCCTGCCTTGAGAAACTTGAACTTTTGACCTCGAGAGTGAGTCCTTGAGAAACTTGTCATTTCTTGGTGCCTTAAATGGATGGAAATGCAGCTGCTTGTGCTATATTTCGATGTTTTTGTTTACAAGAGGTGACCGAGCCTTGTTGCAGGAAGCCGTGGTCACGGATTGCAACGTCAAAATAGCCTCTGTACAAGCTGGGGCTAAGGCGTACAATTAGCCTTCACCAGATCGCGTCATCTGGCCCGTCTTGTTTTTGGCTGTGAAGAGAAAGTGTGTAAACTAATGGTTTTTCTTCTGAGGAGGCCAATATTCTTTATTCTCAAATCTCAACAATCGCTTCGAGAGCCTCATTCCTTTGAATTTGTTTGTGCTTCCGAGGATTGCATTCAACCAAGGCTTTGAAGTTGCCAGGAAATCTTCGCTCTCGATTGGGAATCAATATTTGTTTGGCTAATCATTAGGCTCGGGGGAGGATGTAGGTTTATAGAGGTATACTCGGTAGATAGCCTTGTACTCTTAGGTGCTTTTGGCTGTGATACCACAACTATGAGGAAACTTTGTATCTCCAAGTCAGTTTCAACTAAACATCATTCACTTGCTAGCTTACATACTTGCATTTTTGGGAGTTTTGGTCAAAAGAGAAGGAAACAATCCGATTTAAAACTGGGCTCGGGCTTTGCTCCAATTGGGCCGGACATGCTTAGCTGACATTGGACTTTTACTCCTTTAGAGCTACATCTTACCTGTGGGACCGTAATGTGACGTTGGCCAATCCATGGGATTCTGAGTTTGGCCCCAGGTCCAGATCCAATGTTTGTAAACAATATGGTCAACGAATTTAATCTGTACCACTAATGATTTTAACCAATTTTTATATCTTCGAACCCTTGCACCTCTTCATGTTCTCAGCAAAAATGTGGCTGGAATGACATCTTTGTCACGCACAACATTAGCCACGAAACATCTGTCCCAAAAATGTCACGATAAAAATTTCAGTGATGATGATGCGGTGTAATCAACGGATAAGATGAGAGAATATCAAAACCTTTGTTCCCTTACTCTCGAAATTTTTTCCATCTCATTTGACCCTATCCGCACTTTACACAATGCCATCTCTGTAACTGTTACGCTGAAAATTTTCTCCGTTACCACCAACTAAAATGTATTCCAAAGTATTACTAGGGTACTCCAAATTTTGATGCAAAAATGGTTTCTAGATGGAATTTAGAAAAAAAAAAAAGTTTAATTGTTATACTCATTACCAACTTTAAGCAATCCAATTAATAAGTATCAATAATTACTTGAATGAACAACAATTTTGAATTTCAGATTTCTTCTAACCTACTAATATTAAAATTTACACCAAACATATCCAAAATTTTAAAAGTTAACTGTTACATTCCGTTTCTGTACGTACAAAAAATAAGACGTCACACAAGAACTCATTCGTGTGCTCCAACCACATCGAACATTCTCTCACACGCATGACCTGCCCAATCAAATTTGGCTCGTGATTGCTTGTTTTTTTTTTTTTTTTGGTGGTACGAATCCTCTGACAAAACAAGGTATGCCACATAGTTGAATCTCGTGGACTAGACAAGTTCAAGTAGAGCAAATAACCTAATGCCTGCACTCGTTTGGGATAAGCTCGAGCAATGTAACGAAGACTCTCTCCCTCCCATTACGGAATTACCCTTGACCTTGTCATTTACATTCCTACCTAAGATATAGACTCGAATACACAAGTCATGTACACACCCCCACACACACTACAAAGTGCAGACCACGGAACCAATCAACAAATATCTCTTCACGCTTCTCTTCTTTGCTCTCCCTCTCTCTCTTTCTCTTTTATCTGTTGCATCCGCCTTTGCGGCCGTATTTGGGAAGATTGTAGGGGTCACTGCCCAGCCACTTAATGTATCCCGTTCATGCCAATCCTTAATCCTCACCCATCACTATGCTCCTGCTCTCAACTCTCTTGATCTGGGTTCTCACCAGAAATCAAAATCTTTCACTTTTAACTGCTTAAATCCTGCTCTAGCAAGAAAACCCAGATGGGTTTTGGTGCTTATGCCAGATTCTTACGTATTGGTACTCTGGTGGCACTTCTGGTTAGTTCCATGTTTCTCTTCATCTCTTTTCGTATGATACCATATGTAGTATATAATCTTGTAGAAAAGGTTTTCTTCTTGGAAGTGGATTGTGTTAGTGTTCAGTTTGGTGGTCATTTGAGTTCCTCTAGCTTATGGATCTAACTCTAGGTTCGTGTATTTAGTTTTTCAAGCTTTCTCGTGGATCTAAAGGGGATTTCAAAGTTGTGTCTATTGTCTAGTGTTTTGTCTTTTCGACTCTGATTTTACATGGTTTGCCTAGATTCTCCGTTTTGGGTCACTTTGAATTGTTACTATTCTTCTGGATCGATTTTTGCTTAAAAGTAAACTAATGTGAATTATGATGTCCAGAAATGAACTTTTGTTATATGTAAGTATCGTGCGTGTGTGGTAGTTGGGTTTTAGATCACATACCTATATCTGATTCTCTGTGCCATTTTCTCATTATTTATGTTTTGAGAGATAAGTTGTGCACATAAATTTGAACTTTTTTTGTTGTCATGTTTTATGTCTATGAGCAAGCCATTACAATTGAAACCATGCTGCATGTTTTCTTAGCACCTTCAAGCACGTGCTCATCTTCAGAATCTGAAGTCCTGATAACTGTCATGCTTTTTCTGTTTTTGGTAAAATTCAAGGACTTTGTCAATGAAATGGGATTGATGTACGACATTCAGAAAAGGAAATAACTTTCGTTTTTATGCTGTAGCGGAAGTGTAAGGATTCATGCGAAAAATGTGGAAAAGTAGGAGTATAGTTGTTTTGGTTATAACACTGGACAATCATTGCAACAAACTTATTACGATGATTTGCTTTGGCTCTTGATTTATGAGAGGCTCATGACATTGTTTCAGCTTCAGCTGCCTCAAAGTTAACTAATTTAATGTAGCATGTCACAAAATTAGCTTTTCTTAGATGCATTAGATTACTTGTAAATTGCAACTACCAAAGGAATTATATTGACTATTCCTGAACACGTATTTTTCGTATTTATTTCGCAAAGTATACGCTTTTGGTCTACTAAGTTTTAATTTCATGAACATGCGCACTTCCAAGAACGAGGTTGACCTTTATGATGGAGAATTGAAAGGTAGGTGCTAATAACTTGTAATTTTTATCAGGATTGTAAGATGTTATTCGACAAGACTCACAGAAAGAAAAATAAGTGTGCTGTGTTTTCGGTGGTTGTCGTGAACAATCAATTGTAACTACTTGTGGAAATATGTTAGCGTAATTTTGTCGGTGATTCATTATGACTGGCCTCGAGACATTAGCTAAGATATTTTCTCTTTTCATTTTGTATTGATAACCCTTGCGTACTTTTATGCACTGTTAGATGTCTTTGACTTTTTCCAAAAGGTTAGGATAGCAATTCAAATATCTAAATTTAAGAAAACACTATAGCTACATTTACCAAACTGAGTCTACCTTGAATTGGCATTCAGCATTGATGAACATCTCTAACCCTCTCAAAATCTATTTTTAAGTTTTGACCAAAAAAGTCAAAGGTGTCGTTTTTATGGGGATATAGGGATTGTCATAGAAGTGTTTGCCTGTGTGGTCTAAAGTTATTTCTTTTGCTTTACAGAATCTGTGTTAGTGTTGGTGTTTTGGAGGTTTAAAGATAATGGGTAGAGGTAGAGGAAAGGGGAAGAAGTTGACTGTGACTAATCATGATGATCCTGGAAGTGGCGAGGAAGAGAAAATTCCTGCACAGAAGAAAAGAGGTAGGCCGCTGAAACCACTGTTGGATGAATTTGATGAAGAGGAAGCTGAAAAGATAGAAGATGATGACGTTGCAAGTGCAAAAATTACCATATCTAGCAAAGAGATGAAAAGTACAAGTGGAACAGAAAATGGAAAGAAGAGAAAGCGGAATACGCAGGCAAAAGAGAAGCCGGATCCAATCAAAGCGGAAAACGGTAATGGAACCAGATCGAGCACTGATGACTCGACTAAATCCAATGGTTTTCGTCACAATGGGAGCAGGAGGAAAAGCAAGCCTCGTCGAGCCGCCGAAGCTGGTGTGGAGTGCAAGTAAGATTGTATTCCTTGATACATAGCTGACCAATCTCTTTACCGGCTGCGAGGCCTAGTACATTTACTTTCATTTTGTTTTTTCCTTTTCTGATTACTTCTTCTTTTGGTAGTTGCCTTTCACCGTTACATTTTTGATTCAATTGGAAGGTGTAGAACTGGCTGGTCAAGCTACCCGTAATCTTCCATGATGCTCTTTCACTGTTGACTAATTTTTTTTACTTAATCTATAAATGTAATGTTTACGGTTGCTTTATTTTCCATCCTTCACTATTGTTTAGTTTACATATTGGTTCCTGGTATTGGTTACTGGCCGTGCCCGTGTTGTACAAAGTTGTTGTTACGTTTCATGTATCCCTTTTTCGATCTGTTTCTGGGCTGATTCTTAGTTGCAGGATCCAATTCTATTGACACTCTCTCCCTTGAACCCCGCTCCCAAACCTCGCACCTGCTCCCCATCTCACCCCAAAAAGCACTAAGTGATTGTCCCAGTCCGTAACCTCGCGCCCACTCCTGCTCCAGGCTTAGTGCAGCTAAGGTCTGATTTGCCACTCTAGGCATGTGAATTAGAAATTGTTGTGGTTTGCTTAGTGGCAGTTAAATGCATCACTCTATTATAACTTTGAAGTAGCGTAAACTCAATGAGAATTAGAGGGTATAATCTCCCCTCCTCTAACCCCAAGTAGTAGGGCGGAAGGGCGGAGTAAGGGATGAGTTGGCGTTTTGTGTAGTTCAGTTAGTTGCTAGCAGATGAATATTAGTCTGATCTTGACATGTTATAAAAGTTTTAACATTTCATGCCTGCTGTCCGGTATAGCGCGAGACATGTTTTTTTTTGCGCTTTAGATAATCTGATTTGCTGCTCTGTTTGCTCATGGAAGGGAAAGAGTTCATGCTGCATCACCTATAGCTAATACAAAGTTCTTGAAAACCTCAGACAGCTGGAAATCATAGAAGTTTAATCACCATGGTGTTTTGTAGTGTTTAATGTATTTTGGTGGCTGAATATTGGGACTATTAGCAGATGTGTACCCCCTTACAACCATGACCCTTGACATATGATAGCATTTGATAACCCTGTGCTATGATCTTACAAAAAGGCTGGCACACTTTCTTTCATTGGAGGCTCAGTTAATTCTTGTGCGACAATTTCATCGCATTTTAGTTACGTGATGAGGGACTGGTGTTGTAGTCCTCTTTAACTATTAGTTTTTGTGAGTCCAAATGATATAATGTAAATGGACATGGTGGTTTGTTTCTCATGTTTGAGATTATTGAGTTTGGTTTTGTTTTTGATGTTTTAGATTATTGAATTATTAGCTTTTCTTTCGGGTTTTGTGTCCCTCTAAAATTATATTGCATTAGTTTTTGGTGTTTGAAAAATTCACTTCTTATCTTTCCTTCAAAATTTTACTTTGTCCAAGTGGTGTAACGCCTTCAAAGTTTTTGCTTTGTTTAAAAACGGTGGTACAAGGCGTATCCTTGTTTGATATTTCCTTTTTTTTTTTTTTGTTATCCTACTGCGCCAATATCACTGCTTTTCTAACTTTCTTTTTCTTTTGACTATCTACTCTTCATTTTACGCTGCTTGCTTTCATTGTTTCATTTTAATGATATGAAGAGTGTCCATGGTGAATCTATTGTCGATACTTGATATTGCTACGTATAGACCCTTTGAATAAAGTTGATATGTTTGAAGTTAAAACCTGGTAGATGTCAACCTCTGATCATCCCCAAGCTCTGGGTATCTATAGGAGATATGCATAGTTCTTTGAAGATCTGTTCTGCATCTATGCCATTGGATTGACAAATGCGCGACGAGTATAATCTGGTACTGCACTAGGATGTATTCTTTGTGTACTGTGTTGTACTGTGGGATTTTGTATGTAAATCTCAGATGCTTGGTTTTCAAATTAGTCCTCCCCCAAAACCAAATCCTCCTGCAGGCGTGCACACGCTTGCTTCTGGTGATCAAGGGCGGTTTTCTTTTGTGATAGGCTTCTTGCTCTTCACTGAGGCAGTGGGTGGTATTGATTGTAGCTCTCTTACCAGGTTTGTAAGGTTTTTGGTTGTGTTAGATTGTATCTTCAATCTATGTGCATGCTGTCAACAAAGAGACAATGTCCTGAATATGAAGCATACTTTTGGTGACAGCATGCTAATCTTGGATCAGGATCCTCTGCTTGTACCAAAAAAATAGCGGTAAATAATTTTTTAGTGACAAAAAATTGCCATCATAAATTTCATGTTGAACAACAGAGGATCTTGATCCACTAATCTTATGTAAACCATGGGGTGCCTAACTTCCTTTGACAAAATTTACCGCCCAAATGTCAGAGGATCGCAATTTTGGTCAAGCTATTTGCCGCCAGGTTTTTTCATCATGTCTGTGGCTTTCTGGTGTTTAAGTGTCTCAATTTAAGAGAGGGAAATACTTGAGCTTATTAGGACTCATATACCAAGTGATCTTTTTACACATGATGAAAGTGGTATCAGGTTGAAGAGTCATATCAGGTTTTAGTGTCATCATATCTGAGAGAGTTACCATCTTGTCTTGCTGAGAAGAAAAAAAAAATTAAATTTAATTCTACTTTTTCCTTTTCGCCTCTGCTTAAATAAAATTTACCAACATTATTATTATTAGTTCAAAGGTAAATGTGCAACGTGGAAGTCCTGTTTCGTGCATGTACAACAGTGACCTGTTGAAATTTGACCTGTACCTGAAGCAACGTGGAAGTCCTGTTTCGTTTAGGGTCAGGTACAAATTATCCATGTTGATCCAAATATGTGACATTACACAAAAAATACTTTTTAGAATAAAGTTTAGGAGTACTGTTTTGGGCTTCTCTCACTTTCTCACTGTCGTTGTCGCTCGTCGCCCATCTCTCTTACCCTCGCACAACTTACCTAGACCTTTTTTACCTGGGCCGGTCTAGATAATACCTTATCAAGTTAATACCCGTTATTTTGCGTCTTGTAGATTAGATTAGAGTATTTTTTTTTTTCCTTAGGTTTTCCTTTCCCTCTACCGAGGTTTTGGTCTTTGAAGAAATAAAAGAACAACCTCTAAACCTTCCACTAGAAGAAGTTGACTAGGATTAGAACTCTATTAGGAATTAAAATCTTTTTAAGACTAGAATTCTGCTTTGATTAGACTTCTAGTCCACTAAAAGTTTAGAGACCATTCAACTAGAAGAAGTTGAACGGGATTAAATCTCTAGGAACTCATATAATGAAATGTATGTCACCTCCCTTAAGGTCGATTGGATTAAATCTCCACTCGATCCGGTATTGCGAAGTTCAAACCAAACTTAGTTTTTTTTTTTTTTGTGATTTGGGATAAAAATCGTAAAATCGCTTGAAACAAGTTAGAGACGGTTTAGGCCATGACAAAGTGTCCAACACCTTCCCGTCATATAAATTACGTCTGAATTCAAATCTTTAGTTTTGTAGGTTAGAAACTTTAATTGGATAGTCCAGAGTCGAACCTCATATTTTCTTTCTTTCTTTCTTTTGCTAGTCATTTAGTTAACTTAAAAGATGAGATGACGACTCGAGTTAGATCTTCTTGGTCTTTTCAGGAGGCAGTTCGTCACATCTAGAGATTCTTGTTCGTCTCACGAAGTACAGTGCGGCAACACTATTGATCTCCTTCTTATTATTCTCTCTTACTAATATTCTCTTTTACTTGCTAATATCTTATCAATAAGTCACCTATTTATAATACCAGGTAACCCAAAACATATTGCTACGAACTACTACAAGACCTAGAAAGTAACAAAATTAAGAATACTAGAAAATAACTGTAACGCCCGGGCTTCTTTAATTCAGTGTCAACAGGTCATGACGTGCTCTCTTGCCCTTTACCTTTCGGTCGGAGTAGGCTGGATTTTAAAGCAAAAGACGTGATATTTGTCCTCTCTAAAAACTTTCAAGATGTTTTAAACATATTTCTGCTCTCATAAATTAGAGTGAGTGATCTTCATGATAGAAAAGGTAAAGAAAAAGGCAGTTGCATGTATTACTGTGGACGTAGTAAAACTGAGTACCACAGAGCCTCTATATGGAAGTCAAGAAAGTATCTTACACAAAATAGAAAAGATGGTAGTACAAGAATTAAAAGAGCTGCATAGTACTAAAGATCGACTTTATATAATAGGAATAGGGAGTGTGCAATATGTACATATTAAGATATTATCCAACATCCCTCCTAAAACTCAAGTTAATTAATAGAAAAGAACGTAACCGTGACAAACACAAAGAGAAAGCGCTAATACGTACGTTGTCTCCGTCTCTTTCCCACTAATTGCGTTGCCAATAGCCATGTCAGTTGACGGAGCGAAAGCGCTAAAAGATCAGGTCAAACACAAAGAGAGATGATGGTGAAGGCATGATTTTCCTACAAAGACGTTCGTGCTTTCATTAGTCCCTCGCGCGAAAAGACTTTCTTAAAGTAGCTACGCCGAATCCGTTGACTATGTTCTAGTGCAGATCGTGCTGTAGACTCGGTACCCGTAGCAGTCATACGATTCGTCAGAGAGTTGTGTGTATGTTTAGGAATACTCTCTATGGCTCTTGTATGCGCAATAGACTTGGTACCTGTAGTACTCATATATACGATTCGTCGGAGAGTTGTGTGTAGGTTTAGGAATACTCTCGTTCCCATAATTCAGTGACTTTGGCCAAGCACATGTTTATGTAGACTGTTGGCATAGCACTCCGATTTCAGCATTTGCAAACATAAAGTAGTCAGAAATAGAAGCGAGTTTAGACCGCTTTGACTAGGGCATAAAAGAAAGATCAACAAAATTTGGTTCCGCTACACCGGTAAATCAACATCTAGTCAATTCATTGCAGTAAACTTGAACACTCTTGGGGCTTCAATTTTTTAGCAAAAGCTAGATTATGTTTGTTTAGCCACTCGCAATATGATGTGATTAAACACATGGATACCATAGAGACTCAACTTAGAAACCAAATTGATCGAATGGGAAAGACTGTGACGATGCCAATATTTGGTTGTATCCCAAATATTTTTTGATAAATCACAGGGCTCAAGTTTTCGAGCACGCGTAGTACTTTTTCCTTCGTAACAGTAGTTCACTAGAATTAGTTGAAGTGCACCCTTGTACACAAAGTACAGATGATTAACCGGTACTAAGTCGGTATTCCGGATTTCGAATATAAGGCGAGAGTTTATAAGCAGGAAGATGGTGTAAGCCACCCTAGTGGACAAGAGAGTGACATAGATAGATAGAGAAATTAGCCTTTCGTCAATCAAATATGCTTTCTCCAAGAGCAGTAACATATGCTTTTGGAGTTTCATGTATTTATAAGGCAAGTAAATAATCTTTTAGGAAAGTTTAATTAGCATTTATAGTTATGTTTTTTCAAATGGCTTTCTTCATTCTTCGACGCTAAAAAGTGTGTCAGCTACAAAACATTAACGTTCTAGAGAGCGCATCGCTTTTTACACCAGCTCTTCTCCAAGGACGTTGTGCCCGTGGATCTCGATGACACATCAAAGACCCTAACAGCCAAACAAGCAGATTTGTTCGGAGGATGCAACACCCATGGATTCTGGCCACCTCAGTCAAGGAATTTACAGATTTTGTGGCAGCTAAGAATGAAGAAGTATTCCAAAAACTGTAACACCTCGAGATTCGTAGGGTCGTCAACCCATGACAGAACCAGGTTGTTAGCTTGGAAGGGAGAAGTCTCTGCGTAAGACATAGATGGTGGAGGTGATGATAGAAGTCCTGCATCAGGTTGCGCATGGTAGCTGTTGGTCTCGTGGTGGAGGTGATGACGACGGTTGGTGGTGCTGATGCAGAAGATGTTTGTGGCAGGTGCGAAACTAGAATTTTTTTTCAGGAGGTGCAAAAATTATAACGAATTCACTAAAAAAATTATTAAAATAATATTAAAAACAGAGTGTACTTAAAAAGCATACAAAAAGCATTATTAAGTTTCACGAGAGCCATTAAAGACTCTTTACAAGTACAACACAAAGTAAAAAGGAAAATATGAATTATACTCCAAGTGTTTACAAACGAAATTACTAAATTAATATTCGATGAGGCTCCGAAGATTAGTAGCGCTTGATCATAGTCTCGTTTCCAATAATTTTGAGGACATTTTTCTCAGTCAAATTGGCTAACTTCTTTGATTGAGATTTACCATGTCAACGAACAATTTCTCAGTAAATCATGCATGGTCAACCTCCTACAGTTCACGAAGTATCAGTCAAATTGACTAACTTCTTTGGTTGAGATTTACCTTGAATGACACTAAATAGATTTGCATTTTGAGTTTAAGTTTCTCAGAAAATTTACTAGGCTATTGTACTGATGTTTTATTGTCTAAATAAATTTAACTTTGACTGTTAATATATACATATATATCTTATAATTCACAGCAACAATTCTCAAATAATCTCACATAAAGTTTCACAAAAATCTTAACTACACGACTAAGGTAAAATGATTTAAATGTCGAGGGAAGAACACAAAAACACACATGCCACTGCCATCGAAAGGATACTTATCAGCAATAAGGTTGGCCTCAGAATAGTGCATGTGGGTATTGTTGTGTTGGTGTGTAAATCGGGCTTGGAATGGACGGGCCTAAAGCGCTCATGCTCAGCAGCTCATACACTCTGCAACGGAATTTTGGGCTGGGTTCGGGCTTAACTGCGTGAAAGTTTTCACAGCCCAAACCCTGCCAAAACTCTAGAATGGGCTTTGGGCGCAACTGGGCTTACACAGCTTTCTTTTCAATGAGTCATAATAAGAGACTCGCAGTTGTAACATGTTGAAATTCCATGTCCAAATGTTGTTTCTGATATAGGACATGTAACGGTACTTGAATCTTTCCTTTCTTTACTTGGAAAAGAAATGTCATTACACTCAGATGAACCCTATGCAAGAATGGTAGACCGTAGACAAACACAAAATCGAAAAGAAAAAGGAAAAAAAATTATATATATATATATATATATATATATATATATATATATATATATGGGAGTTGATCCGTTGAGAGCGCTAGCAAAATGGGTTAAGTTGCTAGCGCGATCTGGCCGTCCACGCGCGATCTCAGATTTTTTTTTTGCGTTTTTTTTAAGTACTTCCGCTACATTATGTAGCAGACAATTTTTTTAACAAAAATACCCTCCAGCTTAGAAAGAACCCATTAATGCTCTAGCTTTTTTTTCTGTCTCGTCCGCTATGTAATGTAGTGGACTAGTTTTCTTACTTTTTTTCCTCTTTCTTTTTCCTTTCTCTGATCAATGTTCTGACTTCTCTCTCTCTCTCTCTCTCTCTCTCTCATTCATTGAATGCTTTCTGGCACCGCAAATCCATCTCTTGGAAACCTCACCTCTCTCTCTCTCTCTCACCTTCTCTCTGGTAACCTCCCTGATCTGAGCTTTAACAAGCTATCCAATGAGAGACCACTATATTTATCCCTGCCATTATATTTACAATCCGAGCAGTTGACTTATCAAGCAACATCTTTGCACAAATGCTACAGACTTCGTTCCTGAAGATGGCGTCGACTCTCATGATCTTCAATGTTAGCAAACAACAGCTTCACCGGTCCAATTCCATCATCTATCTGCACCAATTCCCCACTCCTTCAATGATTTTAATGACCAAATTTCTTCAAACTCGCATCTTGCCCAATTCTTGAGATGAAGATGCTTCTGCTCTTGAAATGGGACATACAGTACATGTTAAAAAAGTGGAAAGTGAAATCACCACCTTATGCAGTTATGCCTAAGGTGAATCGGAGATGAAACAATGGGGAGTTACAATTTAAGATTCCGCTGTATGTGCAAGGTAATGAGTTTGAATGCATTGATAATTCCATTTCTTGAATTTCACTTTCAGATTCTCCATTTCTGATGGCCTTCAATGATTTCTCCTGATGGTCTTAGATTCCCCACTCCTGATGTTCAGCTTGTCAACCTGCGCCTTCATATTAACTCGCTAACTGGTCCTTACAATGAAAGAGAGAGAGAGAGAGAGGAGAGGAGGATGAGAGAGAAAAAACGGTGAGAGAAAAGAGAGAGAAAGAGACAAGTCAGAACGAAGAGAATGGAGAGAGAGAGAGAGAGAAAAGTCAGAACATTAATGAGAGAAAGGAAAGAGAGAGAGAAAAAAAGTACTGCCTCTGTTGTAGCGGATGAAGCAGGAGGGTATTTTTGTCAAAATATTATCCGCTACATAATGTAGCGGACATCAAACATGTCAGAAAATTAATCAGACAAAGTAGAGAGAAAGAGTCAGAAAAAAGTACTGCCTTTGTCCGCTACATAATGTAGCGGGTGGAGCTTGAGGGTATTTTTGTCAAAAAAATTTCCGCTACATAATGTAGCGGACATACTTAAAAAAAATACAAAAAAAAGATCTGAACCGTCCGCAGATCGCGTGTGGACGGCCAGATCGCGCTTGCAACTTCTTCTATTTTGCTAACGCTCTCAACGGATCAGTTCCCATATATATATATATATATATATATATATATATATATATATATATATAGGGAGCTGATCCGTTGAGAGCGTTAGCAAAATAGGAGAAGTTGCAAGCGCGATCTGACCGTCCGTCCCGAAAGATGGACGATCCAGATCGTGCCTTTTTCGAAAGCTGTCAGTCGTCCGCCATACAGTGTAGCGGACGGGTTTTTTTTTACCTTTTTGCCCCTCCGCGCCTGTCCGCTACACTGTATGGCGGACGACATTAAAGTCCTGATGGGAGACAGCCAAAAGACGTCCGCGATACTGTGTAGCGGACGTCCCCCAGGCTGACACTTTACCTTTTTGCCCCTCCACACCGTACGCTATACTGTATCCCGGACGAAATTGATTTCCTGACACAAGACAACAAAAAAGGTATCCGCTATACAGTGTATCGGACCTCGCCTAGGCTGACACCTGTCAGGTCCTGTCAGGACCTGATTTCAGGGATGTCGGGAATAATTTCCGCTATACAGTATCGCGGACAGGTTTTTCCCGTATACCCCAAAGTTCCCTGATTCTCAGCTCTTTTGGCAAAATTTTCTTCTCCTTCGAATTCACTTGCTTCCATTTTTGGCTCCCCTCAATCTTCGAGTAAAACTTGCTTCAATCTTCTTCAGTCAAGCAAGGTAAGTTTCTGATTTCAAATATTTTCTGGGTGGATTGACTGATTAAGTATATTTTCTAGAAATTAATTTGTTAACTTTAAAGAAGTTTATTGTAGTTAATTTTGATTTTTTTTGAGGGGCGCTAACTTCGGCACATCTATCCTATTTAAATTCGAATTTTTTGAGATACGTTTGTTGTATTTTGGCATGATAAATTTGTCTATTTATCTTAGTAATTTTAATTTGTTATGTTCAATAAATCTATAATTAGCAAAATGGGAGACTTTTGAGATTATGTATATGGTATATTTGTCATCTTAAATTTGTCTATTCGTCAAGATAATTTTTAGGTAATATTTTCAGTTGAAAATGTCATTTGATTGTTAAGCGTAGTCTATATTTCTACATATATGGAGCTGTTTCACAATGTCTGATTTCGTGTCGAGCTCCAACACCCCCGTAGATGCTAGTGATCCGTATCTAGGACGAACCTTTCAAACATTGGAAGAAGCTGGAGAATGTTTCCGAGCGTATTCATTGAGGGTTGGATTTGGCATTAGAATAAAGACTTCAAGAACGAGCAACGTAACGAGAAAGATATGCTCTCGCTTATACGAGTGCCATAGGGGCAGAAACCCAGTGCAAAATGAGACACGCGTAGGCAACGATGACAGTGATGACGAAATAGGATATTCGCGCAGAAGACGGGACTTCTTTGCGCGAACGAATTGCCAGGTCAAGATGTTCGTAAGCTATAAAGCCAAGCAAGATCATTGGCTTATTAGCAGCCTGGAACTGGCACACAATCACCCGTTAGTAACCCCTTCTAAGGTGAGTCAGATGCATCAACACAAGAAGATGGGTAAGGTCGCGAGGAGCCTCATTCACACAATGAGCGATGCGCGGCTAGGACCTACCGACATGATTAATGTTCTTGCTGAACAGGCCGGGGGAATTCAAAATTTAAACTTTAACACGACAGACGTTCGTAACGCGGTCCGAACCCATAGACGAGCCGCGTATGACCTCAATGATGCTCAAGCCACAATGAGCCTATTGAAGCGGATGCAGATGGAGGACCCGCAGTTTACCTTCGATTATAAACTTGACGACGAGCATCGAGTTAGCACAATTTTTTGGGTCGACGGTCGTTCGAGGCTTGCTTATAAGCATTTTGGGGATGTCGTGACTTTCGACACCACATACCGTACCAACAAGTACTCGATGCCGTTTGCCCCTTTCACGGGGGTCAATCATCATTATCACTCCATCCTGTTCGGGTTCGCCTTGTTAAGGGACGAGAGCGAGAGTTCTTTTGAATGGTTGTTTAGTGTGTGGCTGGAAGCCATGAACTTCAAAGCACCCAACGTTATCATCACCGATCAAGATTTGGCAATGAAGAAGGCTATTGCCACCGTCTTCCCAGATACTCGACACAACTTGTGCACTTGGCACATAAGCAACAAATACCCCGAACGTTTGCATCACGTGTACGCAAAGTTTCCAGACTTTAAACAGGATTTTGACACGTGCGTTAGCAAGTCGTTAACGATTGAGGAATTTGAGGAGAGGTGGGAAAAGCTTGTTGAGGATTACTCATTGCAAGACAACGGGTGGCTCCAGCACTTGTACGAGCTCAAAGAGCAATGGATTGGCGTTTACACGAGGAGGCATTTTTCTGCGGGCATGAAAACGACGGGCAGGAGTGAATCTATGAATGCCACGTTCGATAGTTACGTGGGTACATCTACCAATTTGAAGAGTTTCGTCACATCCGCACAGAAAGCGGTTGCGTCGTTGTTCGTGAAAGAAAGGGCTGCAGACTTTGCAACCACGTACAAACAGAGGAGAAGGTTGCTTGAGACCCCGCTGGAGCTGAACGGTGCCAAAGTCTATACGAAGGAGATCTTCTTGCTATACCAAGTAGAGCTGCAGAAATCGGGACGGTACTGTATAAACAAGGTGGCAGAAAAGTCTACGCGTGAGTACAAGGTTTATTCGCTCGTGAATGACCTCGTTCCTGAGAAGCTGCGCATAATGTATACGGTGAGCCACGACACATTGACGGACTCGGTGACATGTGTTTGCAAGAAGTTTGAGTTCCATGGCATCCTGTGTAGACACATTCTGCGATTTTTCACCCAGAAGAATATCAGGACAATCCCCGATAAATACGTCTTGCCACGGTGGACGAAAGGTGCTAACAGGTTGCACGGTACCATTGCCTTTCCGGAGCACCCGTATACTGACTTTGAAGAATCGGAGACGTTGCGGTATAATCATCTGGTGACGAGTTTCACCCGTTTGTCCGTAAAGGCTGCTGCTTCAATGGTCGGTTATAAACATCTCCTCGAGGTAGCTCAGCAGCAAGAGCCCATCGTCGACCAGTTGGAAGCAGCTTCAGTCACCAATGCGATTGACACCGAGCCTACGACGGGATCAGAAGATGACGAGCCGGGAGAGGAATACGACAATGATATCCGGCCGTTGGATCCAATTATATCGCAAACGAAAGGCCGCAAGAGATCTACGCGGATGAAAAGCTCTATTGAAACGGCAACTCAACCTAAAAAGCTGCGAAGGTGTGCATTGTGCAACAAAATGACCGACCACGACAAGCGGAACCATTACAAGGCACTGGGGATAAGTTCAGGGGGTTTGCAAGACGGGGAAGAAGGTGACGCCGAAGATGAGGACGAACAAGCTGCAGTGGACCTTTAATTTTTTGTATAAGTTTGACATTTGTAATAATTTTCGGAGGGATAAATTTTCGATCGAATACTGGAATTTTTAAAAAATGGACCTATGAGAGGCCATCGAATCAAACCTAAAGTCTTTATTAATTTTTTTTTTGTAATCCCCGTCCGCTATACAATGTAGCAGACGGCATCGCAGAAAAACTTTTGGTCTTCTTTTATGTCCGCTATACAATATAGCGGACGTCATCGCAGAAAAACTTTTGATCTTCTTTTACTTCCGCTATACAATGTACCGGACGTCAGCGCAGAAAAACTTTTGGTATTCTTTTATGTCCGCTATACAATGTAGCGGATAACTCTATCCTATTATATATATTAATCATATCGGGCAATCAGCTGTTATCAGTCCGCTGAGGGCACTCTCTCTGTCTCGAACATCTAGCCCAGGCCGCTACTCCATCTCCGGCGACCCACATCTCCGGTGACCCACAACTCCGGCGACACCACCGTCCTCCCCTCAACGCCGACCTCGATGGCTTCTGGATCGGAGACCACCTACGATTTTATTGGCAACTTGCACCTGGCAGGCAAACACTTTTTCAAAGTCATGATGCCGAGGTTTGAGAATGAACTTGTAGGCCATCCCTCTTTCTCTGTATTTTTGTGTGTTAAAAGTTTGATCTTTTGGTTAAAAACTAACCTATTTTTTGTGTTGTGTTTGTTAGGACATACCGGAAGCCTTAACCAATCAATTTACAACAATTCATGATAGTGCAAGATTATATAGCCGCAAGGGGGCATGGCAGGTTGAAATCAAGCTGAAGCCCGGCCGACCCCAAAAAAAGCAATTCGCAGAGGGTTGGAACGTCTTCGTGCGCCAGCATGGCCTCGAACTCGGGGACTTTGTAGTGTTTGAACACCTTGGGTGGTGGGATTTTCAAGTTGTAATCTTTGATCGGAGCACTTGTGAAAAAAATTCTTTCCCCCAATGTGAACCCTAATTTATTATTAATAAATTAATTTATGTTCTTGTTCATTGTGTTTCGAAATTTTTCCTCGCTTAATTGTGTCGTTTGAGATTCCCTCGATATATTGAGATCGTTGATTGTGAATCGTACGTTATTTATTGTTTATCGATATTGAGATTGTTGATTCTGACGCCAAAACAAGTCTTCGGGGCGCCAATTTATTAAAACATCTACTAAGCTACAATGCGACTAAAACAAGCCTTTGGGCGCCAATTTATTAAAACTGCATTACGCTACAACGTCTAGCTCTACTACATAGCGGACATAAGGCCTCCGCTTAGGCCGGGGTTCGGGAAGGTCGGAACTAAGTGTCTGGTTCGTGCCAACCATTTTCTGGTCCAAGTTGCAGACAATGATCTGCTGCACCACTATGACGTAAGATCCTCAGCTGTGCACCTTTCTGCTTGGTCATGTATTCTGCGGGGCTGTCCGCTATACTATATAGCGGACATAGATAGGAGAAAAAAAACTAAGTGTTGGAGACTTTCCCTCTGCGGGGCTGTCCGCTATACTATATAGCGGACCTAGGAGAGAAAAATGGTTGTCTGCAACTTGGACCAGAAAATGGTTGGCACGGACCAGACACTTAGTTCCGGCCTTCCCGAACCCCGGCCTAAGCGGAGGCCTTATAGCCTTAGAAGAACTCGATCTTCAGTCATCTTCATCTGAAACTGGAGCATCGGAAACATTTCCTTCTTCGAAGCTCATGTTCCAGTATACTTGTGCTTCATTGTTGTTGCCATCTTCATGTGCATCACGTGCCATACGACGTAAGTTATGCCTACTTTGACGAACTCTCATTCTATTATTTTCCTCACGTATTCGATGCAGTGCCCTTTCAAGCTCCATGTGCGTAATTCGAGGCATGTTGATTGCCTTTCGTCGAGGTATGGGTATATTCATGTGCCGTGAATCAGCTACTAAGACCTCATATTCATTCATCCGATAAGACCATTCTGCACGTAATGTATTAACATAGCTTGATGAGTAACGCAAACTTGGACGCAAAGAATAGTGAAATTCATCTTCGCCCGCCCAGTAACGACCCATTGCTTCAAAAATATCTCGTGGAGTATATGACATTCCCAGAGTTGTTATGAAATTGGGAGTATATCACTCTATGCCCTTTGCCCTACGTGCAATGCATGTACTTATATATACTTTGAAACGGGACCACTTTATGAGATGCTACAGGTTCAACTTTATGAGATGTGACAAGCCTCTGCAATAGACTAGAGACTTGTCTATTGCAGAAGAGACTTGTCTTGTCACCAAAGACTTGTCAACTTTATGACACGGGCATGCTATTGTCTCCAACTATTGTCATCTTCAATGTCCAGAGACTTGTCTTGTCACCAGAGATGGGCAGGCTATTGTGTAGCTATCATGCCCTTTATTGTGTATGTGTGTGTGGGCTTATTTATATATGTTAGCCATGCTCATCGCTTTAGAACCGCCTAAGTTAAATGGCAGGAGTTCCTGGGAGTTCTAGTCTGCGGGGACGTGAGACTGTGTGGTTGTTGTGTGAAAGGAACGACGACTACAAAGAAGTGAAGTACACGGATCCCAGAGAGTATTATTGCGGTTTACGGAGAGAATGGGCATATCGAGTTAAGGAATCAGAAGCGCTACACCAAGATCTCACCACGCTGAGAGCACCTGTGCCGCAACGTCGTTCACTTACTATGTCGCGGCATAATGTTAAGCAGTGTAAGAAATTTGTGCGGAAAATTCGTATGGAGAATAACCGGATGTTGCTGCGTAGAAAATGATTTTATATGCTTCAACTTGCGGAAGAAATGGCCGAGGTTAGTGGGAGGCAGCTCAAATCAAACGAGAGAAACAATATTTTAACCAATGATCAGTACTTATCTGATGAGTATATGTCAAATGAAGAGTGATATATATATCTCTTCCTACTGCATGTTAGGATTTCATTCCAACCGGCACTTATCCACATGTCATTCTAATTAGCGAATCCCGTCTTTTGAAGCATGTAAAATGTTGGGAATTTATGTTTCTAACTACATCCGTCATACTATAATGGGCTATATAGCGTGCCTAAGGTGCAATTCGCAAAAAAAAAAGTGACCAAAAAAATTACAATATTTTTCGCAAGCTATGAATTTGGCGCTAAAGTGTGCGCGAATAGGCCCTTCATAGGAAAACCAAAAAAATAATTTGTCTCGTTTTTCGCCGAAATTCATAGAAATGGGCTATATAGCGTGCCTAAGGTGCAATGAGCAAAAAAAAAAGTGACCAAAAAAATTACAACATTTTTCGCAAGCTATGAATTTGGCGCTAAAGTGTGCGCGAATAGGCCCTTCATAGGAAAACCAAAAAAATAATTTGTCTCATTTTTCGCCGAAATTCATAGAAATGGGCTATATAGCGTGCCTAAGGTGCAATGAGCAAAAAAAAAAGTGACCAAACAAATTACAACATTGTTCGCAAGCTATGAATTTGGCGCTAAAGTGTGCGCGAATAGTTTTTTTGCCAAGCAGAAGGAAGACTCCCCAACACTAAGTTTTTTTTTGGGCCCTATCTACGTCCGCTGTACTATATAGCGGACAGCCAAGCAGAAGGAAGACTCCCCAACACTTAGTTTTTTTTTGGGCCCTATCTACGTCCGCTGTACTATATAGCGGACAACCAAGCAGAAGGAAGACTCCCCAACACTTAGTTTTTTTTGGGCCCTATCTACGTCCGCTCTACTATATAGCGGACAGCCAAGCAGAAGGAAGACTCCCCAACACTTAGTTTTTTTTTCGGCCCTATCTACGTCCGCTGTACTATATAGCGGACAGCCAAACAGAAGGAAGACTCCCCAACACTTAGTTTATTTTTTGGCCCTATCTACGTCCGATGTACTATATAGCGGACAACCAAGCAGAAGGAAGACTCCCCAACACTTAGTTTATTTTTTTCGGCCCTATCTACGTCCGCTATACTATATAGCGGACAGCCAAGCAGAAGGAAGACTCCCCAACACTTAGTTTTTTTTTTTTGGGCCCTATCTACGTCCGCTATACTATATAGCGGACAGCCAAGCAGAAGGAAGACTCCCCAATACTTAGTTTTTTTTTTCGACCCTATCTACGTCCGATGTACTATATAGCGGACAGCCAAACAGAAGGAAGACTCCCCAACACTTAGTTTTTTTGCCAAGCAGAAGGAAGACTCCCCAACACTTAGTTTTTTTTCGGCCCTATCTACGTCCGCTGTACTATATAGCGGACAGCCAAGCAGAAGGAAGACTCCCCAACACTTAGTTTTTTTCGGCCCTATCTACGTCCGCTATACTATATAGCGGACAGCCAAGCAGAAGGAAGACTCCCCAACACTTAGTTTCTATTCGGCCCAATCTACGTCCGCTATACTATATCGCAGACAGCCAAGCAGAAGGAAGACTCCCCAACACTTAGTTTTTTTTTCGCCTTATCTATGTTATAGCGGACAGTCCAACAGAAACAGTCTCACTTGGTTTTTACACTTTGTTTCCCCCTGGTGAAAGCAAATCACACAGAACAAATAAAACACTCAGCTCAACAACACAAGCAAGATCAGTGAATCAAATCAATCGCATTCAACAACGATCACATCTCAATCAACACAGATGAAATCATCAATCGCATTCAATGATAATGTTATTATACCCAAACATTGTCAATTACACGAATTTACAATAAATCTAATAGCTCTAGGCCGGCCATTGATAATTTGCCAAGCCATCCTATACCTAAAGCAGTCTATGCATTCTTGGCTCCAGACGGTCTTCTTGAGGCTCTCCGACCGACAGATGTAATCCATGTACATGCAGACGAAGACGCCGCAGTCCGAGGAATTAAGTTGCCTGGGCCTAGTCCTCTTCAATCGGAGAACAAGCTGCGTATCGCCCGGTGCCCTCCCTCGGGTCTCTCGAGAACGCTCTCTATTGACCATGGCAGCAAATAGATTCTGCGAGAAACAGGATAAGCATTAAACATTTTATATGCTTAAATAATAAGCATTAAACATTAAACATAGCAAACATAATAAGATTAATCAGTTCTACAATATGCAAGTTACAATAAGAAGTAAACAGGATCTTACCATGGCATCCAACATCCCTAAGCCTCGGTATATTTCAATCACACCAATCACGGGGGTATCATCGTAAAGACTGTCGAGGACTGATACGGTATTCGTTACCGGTTCATAGAAAATCAAGAACCAGTGGGCATTCACTATAGCTGGGATTAGAAACACATCCGCCACACTTGTGCTCTCTGGACTCGGCCGAGCAAGATATGCGAGTAGGTTAGCGGACGGTCTCCACTTGAGCTGGGCATTCGCCTTTTTCCCCTGCTTCAACGCCTTGTCCCAGTCGTTATACTCTTGTACTAGCATGCCATGAAAGTAAGCATCGAGGATAAAAATGCGCGGATCGTAGTTAGGCTGCTCCCGACTCCTTTACCGCAGAATTTGCACGTAGTGTGAGATGACAAAGTTGTCTAACCAAATTCCCGGTGCCAGCATGGACAGTTCTCTCCACGAGACATTGTAATCCAAGCCCTGTTAGTGATCCACGTCATACGACGCTCCGTCTGGTGGGGGCCGCTAAAATAACGGTGACGGATTAGGGCATGTTTATGCGGCTTCAGGGGCCTGGCTGGATGCCCTTTCGGATATTTCCCTCGGGGGTCGACCGGTTGCTCTTGCCCTCCGCCGGGGGGCAAGAGCAACGGAAGAAATTGGCCTCCAACCAACGGATCGGCCGGCTGATAATCCCCTTGGGGGGCCCCGGCCGGCTGATAATCGCCTTCGGGGGCCCCGGCCGGCTGATATTGCTCGCCGGCCATTTCTTCCGCCGGCTGATATTGCCCTTCGGGGCCGCCAAGTAGTCCCGCCTACGGGACAATGGGCAGTGCCTCGTTGAAACCGTAAGGCCATTCTTGCGTGACTTGACTCTGAGAGAGGGGTTGGGGTTCCGGGAACAAATCGAAGGTCAGGCCGCTGTAATCGGCCCACGACGCTTGAGCATGTCCCATCCCTGGTACAGAGGGACCACCAACTCCCTGGCTCACCCCTGAAGCTTTCCCGGAGGGATCAACGTTATACGGGGTGGCGCCCGTATAACCCATTCCCGGGCTGTCGACCGAAGACTGTCCCGATGCTTGCCGAAAAAAATTCCTGCAGAGCCTGTTGGCGAAGATCCTCGCCCATTGCGCTCATCAGATCCTTCCGCTCACTCAACTTCTGGAAGAATGCAAGCGAGGCATTAACCTACATCCAAAGAGATAACAAATAAGTAACTTTAATCAGACATTTATATTCAAGACAAGTTGGGCAACTTACGAGATTGTATGCCATACGCTCGTCGATCTGACCCCTAGGCGCATACCTCGCCCCGCGTTCAAAGTTCACTGGGGCTACTCTCCTCCGCGTGATGCGGGAGTACCACTCATCGTACTCCGCGATGCTGATAACGGGGTCCGACTCCGAGATGATGGCCGCCAGTGTGTCCTGCCAAGAAGTCCAGAGCTCTAGTTCGGCCGCGCACAATTCTTGCGCATTGGCCTTGCCAAACCGCCCGACATCCGGTGGGTCCCTGTTAACCCTCATATATGGGGCACCCGCTGGCAAACCCTGCTCCAACTCAAAATGGCGCATTGCTCAGTCTGGCAGCTGCCACTCTGCGACCTCGAAGTGGATGAGGGGTGTGCGCTGCAACCCGGAGAGCGTGAAGACGAACGACTCTTCTACCCGTCGCGCCAAACGTATGTACGGTGCCCAACGCAATTGGCCCGGAGATAGG
The DNA here is from genome assembly GCA_033065855.1 of Escallonia rubra. Taxonomy (NCBI): domain Eukaryota; kingdom Viridiplantae; phylum Streptophyta; class Magnoliopsida; order Escalloniales; family Escalloniaceae; genus Escallonia; species Escallonia rubra. The sequence continues at coordinate 62,711 of JAVXUO010002946.1, read as the reverse complement.
CGGTCGAACTCCCCTCGATAGAATGTGATGTTGTGATGGGGATCGACTCTCCTGCGGTAGTGGCTATTCTTCCGGTTGTACTCCCAAGCACGCAACCGAGGCCACACTCTATCGGTTCCATCCCTACGCGTCGGTGCACCGGGAGCAAGGTGTTCATAAGACCACACCTGAGAACATGGGCAAATTATATTTATATCGTCGATTCAACAAAAGCAAAAACAAAAAAAACAATAACGAAGACAGGATTTATATGATATACCTGCAATAGCGAGAGACATGCACATATGGCTTTGGAGTCGGGCCTCGTTGCCTTGTGCAATGCTCGGTACAGATACGAAAGAACCGCTGCACCCCATGCATAATCTCCAACCTCAGCCAGGTTACCCAACAACGGTAAATATTTCACGCTGGCCGTGTTCTTCGACGTCGTTGGGAATAAAATTGTCCCCATCACCCACCAGAGGAAGGCTTTTGTGTAAAGCACAAGCTCACGGCCCGTATAGTTTTCCGGCAAAACCCCGTACGTATCTACCAACCACTTCAACTTTATACCACCACTGCTAAATTGATCCTGGGGTATCGAAGTGAGGAAGTCCCTAGCGGTTCTCGTCTTCGTTGCTTCTGACGGAGGAGCAATTACCGGCCGCCCCGTCACCGGCAACCCTAAGATGAACCCTACATCTTCTAGGGTAATTGTCAGCTCTCCGAGCGGGAAGTGAAACGTATTCGTTTCACTTCTCCACCTCTCAACAAGGGCACCTATCAAGGCCCGGTCAAGCTGTTGAAATATCTGCCCATGCGTGAAAATCCCAAACCCAATTCCACGCAGTATCCTCTTCTGGGCGGTGTTCAGTTTCCACGATACTATATCGCGAGATACTTCTACGGTGTTGAGAAGTTCTCTTTCCTACGAATTAATAAATACAATTTAAGCATAACAAACGGTATATACAACGTTCGTAAGCGATAGAAAGTCGATAAATAATGTATCTTACTCCACCATCCCATATGAGCGTACTGATATGGTTGGCTTGGTCGTATAACACGGATGGGTCTTCAGGTCCAGGGTTAAATTCCATTTTTTGCAACTGAAATTATGGAAAAACCCTCTTAGTTTGGATTTTACGTTTTGGATTTTGATAATCGCTCGCAAAAATACGACGCTAGCACATGCATAATACATATAACGCAAGCACATGAATGATACATACAATGTTAGCATATGTACTCATATGTATAAATATATATACATATATGGAATCAGATTTTACAAACGCTTGCACAAGAACAAAAACATACATATATAAAACGCAATATTCATCACAACTGAAGATTACAAACAAAAAAAAGTGTAGATTTTGTGAACTTACGTGATCGATTTAGGGTATTAAAGGTGTTCAAGATAACCGGAATTGCGCCGATATGCTTGCCAACGCCGCTGGGGAATTTTGTGAGTAGAAAGAGTGGAGAAGAGTGCCGTAGTTACTGTTTTTTGAATGTATATTTAACGTCCGCTACACAGTATCGCGGATGGCTATTACGTCCGCGATACAGTATCGCGGATAACTATTAGGTCCACTACACTGTGTAGCGGACACTGTTGACGTGACAGATAAGGACAAGATAACCGTCATTGCCGAAAAAACTGACGGGACAGGGGCTGACAGGTGTCAGCCTGGGGGACGTCCGCTACACAGTATCGCGGACGTCTTTTGGCTGTCTCCCATCAGGACTTTAATGTCGTCCGCCATACAGTGTAGCGGACAGGCGCGGAGGGGCAAAAAGGTAAAAAAAACCCGTCCGCTACACTGTATGGCGGACTACTGACAGCATTCGAAAAAGGCGCGATCTGGATCGTCCATCTTTCAGGATGGACGGTCAGATCGCGGTTGCAACTTCTCCTATTTTGCTAACGCTCTCAACGGATCAGCTCCCATATATATATATATATATATATATATATATATATATATATATATATATATTGATTCTGAAAAAAAGATGCATTTGAGTGAAATGTTAGATAAAAAATCATTAAAAGAGCTCGTCGACTTGATGTCAGGAATTATTAAAGGCATATATTCTGCGAAATATACAAAATATATACCATTTTGTTATACACACAATGGCCAAAGTCTGATATCCAACCGAAAAGCATGCTCATAGGAAGGATAAGCCAACAGGTATAACAAGGAGATCCACTACTCATTTCTAGCTGATGTGGGATATAACTTAATGTGATTGATATTTGGCAGTTGTGGTAAAGGTGGCATACCATTGGTTGAGATCACTGGACTATGTGGAATTTACAAAGCAATTATGAAATCAAATCCAATTATCACATTGAAGATTTATAGTGGTTTGTAAATAGCCAACATTCCAGTCACCACATTTGTAGTAGTGTCTTTGTGTTGCAAAGCGTCGCAAAAAAGAGCCAAGATGATCCGATCCCTTAGGACGCTTTCATTGCATGGAGTCACGGGTTCGCGGCCGAAGCTTCATCAACATGAAAATACGCCCATGCTCTTAGCCATATGTTGCCAGTCAAAATAGGAAAAGATCGGTCTTTTGGTAGCATTCAAGAACTAGTTGGTGTGATTAGTTCACGTCCTCAACAATTGTATACACTTTATTTGTTGTTGCCAAGCATTTTGCACCAACCAAGTGTACAAGATAATTTATTTGTCATATTAAGAAATGACCGTTTTCTCCTCTTGAACTACCACTTTTCCAGACAACATATTGAACATAAAGTTTACGTGCCCAATAATATCAATGAAAAATATCTCGGGCTATTCATAAAAGGGATTCCTTGAGCTCAAAGCAATGGTGTGAAGCTCGTGAATCAAAGAATTACCGCTAATATTGTCAAACAACATTCAATGTGAATGGCTGAACCTTTGTCGACAACTACCTTCAAAATGATTTTTTGAAACTATTCACAAATTGACAGATTTGAATGGATCTGGATTCGTCTTGATTGCACCCCCCACGTTTTTTTCTCTGGTTCATGAAAAGATTAACACTACTATATCCGTGTCTTATGGCGGCAACCAACCACGACGGGTTGATTACTTGGTTTGGTGGTTAATGAGATTTGCTTTCTTCCTTATCTTAGTCTAAACTTTAAAATTAGCAAGAATATGGAGACCAAAATTTAATGTGAGTTTGCTAACAAAAGTTGAAATCTCCCACCAAAAAAAGAGTTGGATTTTTTTTTTTTGTAGAAGGTGAAATGTTCATTTCCAGGTAAATAATTCAATATATGTCAAAACTTAAGAAAGCATTCTTACAAAATAAGCCACATTATTGAAAAAAGACTATGTATATATGGGACCTGATACACTGTCAGCACTAACAACTTAACTAGCATGATATGGACGTCCGTCCTTCACTGATGGATGAGCCAGATCTGAATTTCATTTAAGCCTCCCCGTCTTTAGCAACATTGTATCGCGGATGGTACTGTTGACCAAATTGAGTGGACGAAGTGAAGAGCACGTGAAAGTTTGAAAAGAAAAAAAAATACCGTAATCTGGCCAGCATTGACGGCAAGATACCACTGATAACTTAAACTAAGTCGCCAGCGATGGCTTTTGATTAGCTCCTTGCACGCGCACACACGGGCGCGCACTCACGCAAACATATACACATATATGTCAGAGCTGATCAATTGGCAGTGCATGTAATTTAAGCTATGTTCGAACATCATCTGGCTTTCCATCCGCCACGAATTGGGTAAACTTCACCGTTTGCTACAAAAGAAAATTTTGCAACTCAACACCCCCCTCCTCCACCCTACCCCAAAAGAAAAAAAATTTGGTTGTGAGTTCCTTCGACTCATTAAATTCCTCCAAGGCATTTTGGTCAACATTCTGGTCCATAATGTAGCGAACGACGAGAAAACTTTAATGAAACTTTGATCTGGCCCGTCCATCCCAGATGGCGCTGGCAACTTAAACTGAGTTGGTCGTGTTGTCAAGGGATAAGGTCCATGCATACATACATATATGTATGTATATATACACACACACGTATCATACATATATGTGTAGGTATATATAGGTAAGTATATATATATACACATATGAATATGTATGTGTATATAAATGTATGCATATGTATTCATTTAAATTCATTGCTACCGCTGGCAACTTGGCTGGCCATACGCGACCTGTGGACGGTCCAGATCTTTTTTTCGTATTTTTTTTAAAGCTTGTCTGCTCTAATAGACTAGACGGGACGTTTGAAGGGTTTATCCTTTTACTTTGCGGCAATATAAATGAAAATGTTACCATCCATCCCATAAGGAAATTGAACAGAGTTCTTGTCTTTCTTCTTCCTTCACCCCCTTTTTCCCTCTATATCTCCCTTTGTCTACACCACATGCTTCCACCGCCAAAAGCCGTCCTCCGTCTCCCCTTCCCCTACACACACAACACACACAGTCACACAAACAATCATGCGCATGTGTGCGCACACACATACAACACACACAATCACACACACACACACACACACACACACACACAAATTCATACACACATGGGCACATATACATGGTACACACAGATAGAGCATCATCTCCCTCTACGTGCGCGCATGTGTGTCAGTGTGTGTGTTGGTGGTGATGTGTGTGGTGGCGGATGGGTGGGTAGGTATGTGGGAGGAAGACCGACGATGGTTCCTAAATGTGGTAGGCTGGGCATTACTTCTTAAAGGCGACACGTAAAACAGGTTGAAGGAAAGTGAGGAAGCCCACTAGAATAAAGCAAGCAAGAAGGGCAAGATCAAATATAAGTTTCAAATTTCATCATACTATATGTTATGAATACAAGCTATAATCTTTTTCCCAAACTACATGGGCGCAATTGCCCGTCTTAAGGAGCTTTGAGATCTGTCCTTGGTTGGAAAGCGACATCAAGAAGGTTAGAGCGTGTATAAGCTCGAAGTGAACAAAAACCCGAAGTCGGAGATGAACGTACGGTTTGGTTTCAACCATTTGGACGGATCAGATGGTTTTGTTTGGACCGGTTGACTGACTGGGACCTTCAGTCACACTTTTGATTTGTTTGGACTTATTAATTGGTTATTGGACCTTTCTAATGTTGTTGACCACTAGCTACTTGGAATACAAACTTAGAACTAAAGAATTAAATATAACTAATTTCCCATAGAATGTAATAATATATAAGTTAAAGTCAAATCTGAACGAGCTACAATATAGTAACTAGGGTTGAGTAAACTAAATATACAATAGAGGATATATTATTTTGATTTGGTTCGGTTTGGTTTTAATTGGTTCCATGAATGTCGAACCGAACCGACCAAATTACATATTTATTTATTTTTTCTAAAGAAAGGCATCATTTTGTTTAATCAGTTTGTGATCAATTAGACTAGGCTGTTTGTTACGAAATCGTTCTAGATAAATATGTATAGAACAAAATAACCAAACAAGAGAACACAATAAAACTGAGAGAACTCAAATCTACTTTGCACAAGTCAGATTTACAACACTCCCTCACATTTATCTCTCACTAGTTTTCCTACTCAAAGAAGGACTCTTCTCTCTTACCCTTAAACACAATACAAGACAGCTTACTTATACTAGAGATAAGCAGGGATCTTCTCTATCCAACCAATGTGGGACAAGATATCTTATATACTAAGGACCAAATTGCAACCTTCTTTGAGTAACCAATGTGAGATACAAATACAAGACATATATCAACAATCTCCACCTTGACTTGTATTAACAAACCACTCCATAAAGAAAGTGTAATATGCATTCAGTACCTTCTTCAAGTACTCCACCTTGCATCCTCCTTAAAGGTAGAGATGCACTCCACCTTGAACTCAGCAAGAAAGAAGATAAATCAAGCTCAAGCAATGCTTGAACTTCTCTGTCGTGACTGTCTTCGTGAGCATATCAGATGCGTTATCATTAGTGTAAACCTTGTGCACTACAATCTATCTAGAATTAATCCATTCCTGGACCCTATGATAATATACATCAATATGCTTGGTCCTTGCGTGGAAAACCTGATTCTTTGCCAAATCCATTGCACTCTGACTGTCATACTGTAACAAAACACCACGCTGCTTGAAGCCAAGCTCCTCTACCAGTCCCTTCAACCATAATGCCTCCTTAGCTGCCTCTGTCAATGCCATATACTTTACCTCCGCAGTTGATAATGTTGTAGTAGACTGTAACACTGATTTTCAACATATCGGCCCTCCATAGAATGTAAAAATATATTCAGTCGTGGACCTCCTAGAATCCAAGTCTCTAGCATAATCATAATCCACAAAGCCCGATACCTCACCTTTTGCTCCATCACAATCAAACATAATGCAAAAGTTGGTCGAACCTGCTAGGTAACGGAAGATTCACTTCACTGCATCTCAATGCTTCTTTCCTGGATTTGTCATATACCTGCTGACCATACTAACTTCATGTGAGATATCAGGTCTGGTACACACCATGGCATACATAAGACAACCAAACACATTTGCAAAACGGTACTCGAGACATATACTCAACATCATCTTCTGTACTAGGACACAGTTGTGAGGATAACTGAAAATGAGCTCCCAAAGGTGTACTAACCGGTTTAGTGTTGAGCATACTAAACCTCTCCAGTACTTTTTCAATATAACTTTTCTGAGTTACCCACAACTTTCCTGTCTTTCGATCTCTATGAATTTCCATACCGAGGATCTTTTTGGCAGAACCAAGATCCTTCATATCAAACTCCCTGCTCAACAATTTCTTCAAGTGCAGAATATGAGACTTACTCTTCGCAGCAATTAACATACCATCCACATATAATGTAAGCAACAACAATGAACCATCATCGAGGACTCTATAATACACACAATAATCATACTCATAGCGAGAGTAACCATGAGTTACCATGAACGTGTCGAATCGCTTGTACCACTGTCGAGGAGACTGCTTCAAACCATATAAGAACTTTTTTAGCTTGCACACATAGTCCTTCTTCCCTGGCTCAAGAAATCCCTCGGGTTGCTGCATGTAGATCCTCTCCTCCAAATCACCATGGATAAAAGTTGTCTTCACATCAAGCTACTCCAACTCCATATTCTGCGCTGCTACAATAGACAATAAAAATCTGATAGAAGCATGCTTCACTACTGGCGAAAAGATCTCATTATAATCAATTCCCTATTTTTGAGAAAGTTGTATTCACATCAAGCTGCTCCAACTCCATATTCTGCGCTGTTACAATGGACAATATCAATCTGATAGAAGTATGCTTCACTACTGGAGAAAATATCTCATTATAATCAATTCCCTATTTTTGAGAATATCCTTTTGCCACCAGTCTTGCCTTATACTTCTGATATTTCTTTTTCCTATAAACCCACTTGCATCCAATAGCCTTCACACCCTTTGGAAGTTTAACCAATTCCCAAGTCTGATTCTTTCGTAGAGATTCCATCTCCTCATCCATTGCTATCAACCACGAGTTATCGATAGCCTCGTTGTAACTGGTAGGATCTCCACTTCCCACAATTAGTGCAAACGAGACCAAGTCCTCAAAACCATACCTTTGAGTTGGTTTCTTGGTACGTGGCTCTCTCTATCTCTGACTAGATTCCAAGAATCGCTAGGATGCTCATCTGGATCCTCCAAAGACTGTTCATCTGTAGATCCATCTGTAGACTCATCAGCTGATTTTGTCCTCTACTCATGCAACTCTATCTCCACTGTGTGACCCTGTCTCTCACTAAAAGTTGCATCTATATTCAACATATGTGCTTCATGGAATACCACATCTCTACTAATCACCTTTTTTCTTGGCCACTGAATCCCATAACCTATATCCTTTGACTCCTTCCTCATAACCAAGGAATATACATTCTTTTGACTTAGGATCAAGTTTGGATCGTTCTTCATTCTGAAGGTGAACATACGCAAGACAACCAAAAATTCTCATTGCAGAAAAGTTAACTTGTTTACCAGACCATACCTCCTCGGGAACTCGATGATTAATGGCAGATGATGGAGAATAGTTGATCAAGTAACAAGTTATGTTAACATCTTCAGCCCAGAAACTCTTAGGCAAATTTGTATTCAACCTCATGCATCTAGCTCGCTCCAATAAGGTTCTGTTCATCCTTTCGGCAACCCCATTCTGCTCTGGAGTCTTCTTCACTGAAAATTATATGATGATACCATTATCCTTGCAGAACTGCAGAAACTCCTAATCCTTGTATTCCATGCCATTATCTGATCTGAAGTACTTAAGCTTCTTACCCGTCTGATTTTCAACTCTAGCATTCCACTGCTTAAACACGTCGAAAACTAAAACTTCAGACTTATGCTTCATAAAGCACACCCATACATTTATTAAGAAATCACTATAAATGTAACAAAGTAACGAGCTCCCTCATTTAAGATATGTTTGATTGGTCCCCAAACATCCGAATGTACATAGTCCAAAACCTATTTACTAGTATGAGAAGCAGCTTTAAAACTAACTCGTTTCTGCTTCCCAAAAACAAAAAACAAAAAATTACAGAAGTCAAGCTTGCATGATTTCACTCCCTGCAGCAACTTGCGTTTGTGAAGTTCCAGCATACCTCACTCGCTCAAATGTCCTAGCCATTTATGCCATAACTCAGAGTTATCATTGCTAGAACCTGCATGAGTTGATACTGAAGCTCCACCTATAACGGTGTTCCCTATCATTATACAAATTTCTAGTTTTCTGACATTTCATTATCACCATGGCACCTTTGCTGACTTTCATGACTCCACCTTTTATAGATATACTGCAATCTATAGAATCGAGTGTGCCCAAGGAAATCAAATTCTTCTTTAAGTCAGGTATGTACCTTACATCACACAGGGTTCTCACAATCCCATCAATCATTTTAATTTTAATGGTACATATCCCCATGACTTTACAAACAACATCATTACCCATTAACATAGTACCACCGTCACATGGAGTAAGACAATCAAATCATTCCTTATGTGGGCACATATGAAACGAACATGCAGAGTCAAGAAACCATTCTGTAGAAAAACTGTTGTCTCTAATTGATAAAAGATTATCTTCTTGCTACTCAACCGAGGAAACCAAGTAGAGATCACTATCGCTGCTTTTGTCATCTTCTTCAGCAAGATTAGCATTGTTCACATGTTTCTTTCTGTTCTTCTTTTCCTTCTTTTCTGGACACTTCCTTGCAATATGACCAATATCTTTATAATACCAGCATTCAATACTGGACTTGTCCTGCTTTCCACAAGACTTAGACCTTTTCTTTTCCATGTCATGTATTTCTGCTTCTAGATCGACCTCTGTCTCTTCCATGACCATTCTTATTTTCAGACCTTACCACCAGACCTTCGCCTTGACTTCTTGAACTCGTACCATTAACACTGCTCAAGTCCATAAGAGCCGACATAACATTGTCAACAAGCAATGTCTCATTTCCAATAAGCAATGTAGTCTTCAAGGTCTCACATGATTTTGGAAGCAAAGATAACAACAAAATCGCTTGATCTTCTTCCTCGAGTTTAACATCTATACTCGATAATTGGGACACCAATCGGCTAAATTCTGATATATAGTCACCCAGATCTGAACCTTTATCCTTCCAGAACTGGTACAGATCTTTCTTCAGATCTAACCAAATCGACAAAGATTTTGACATATATATCTTCTCCAATTTCTGCCACAGAGCTGTTGGAGAAATCTCTGACAAAAATTGGTACTTAACCTTCAGACTAGATTCAACCATATCGTAGATACAACCTTAGCCTGTAATTCCTCCTAATCGTCCTGATCCATCGACTCAGGCTTATTCCCCTGCAAAGGCTTGAGCAATCCTTGCTGCACAAGAATATCTTTCACCATGCTCTGCCATATGCCAAAATTCGTTTTCCCATCGAATTGTTCACAGGCATACTTCATGGTCGTGTTTTTTTGACATATTTATCTCCTCAAACAGATTTCAATTTTACCCAAGAAATAAACATGGAAGCTCTTGATACCACTTGTTACAAAATCGCTCTAGATAAATATATATAGAACAAGATAACCAAACAAGAGAACACAATAAAACTGAGAGAACTCAAATCTACTTTGCACAAGTCAGATTTACAACACTCCCTCACGGGTATCTCTCACTAGTTTTCCTACTCAAAGAAGGACTATTTTCTCTTGCCCTTTAACACAATACAAGACAACTTACTTATACTAGAGATAAGCAGGGATCTTCTCTATCCAACTAACATGGGACAAGATATCTTATATACTAAGGACCAAGTTGCAACCTTCTTTGAGTAACCGATGTGTGATATAAATACAAGACATATATCAACACAGTTCGCTTTGAATGTATTGATTGACTTCACCGGGTTTTGTGCTTACCTTTACTCAATCCTAAAGGTATTCCATTTAAGAGACTTAGAGAAAATATCGTAACTCTTAAAAATCCACCAAACAAAACACAAGATAATCAATTAGAAGAAACTTTATGCTTCACAAGCCAGAATTAAATGAAGGTAAGGCTTATGTAGCCCTAACATGAAATAACCCTATAATCATATATGATTTCCAGAGTAAGAAGTCATAATATCTTGACAACATGTTGGACCTTTACTTTTGAGGATGTTACAACATCGATCTTTTCCAGAGAAGCAACAACCATGGATTTTGACGACACCTCAATACCCTGACGGCCAAACAATCAGAGTCCAAACCTCGCCAAAATTCTAGAATGGGCTTTGAGTTACACCTGGGTTTACGCAGCTTTCAATGATCATAGTCAGAGACTCGCACGTAGTTGTAACATCTTGCAATTTCATGTTCAAATGTAATTTTAGTCGTAGGATATATAATGTTACTTGACCAGCTTTCCCTTCTTTACTAGGAAAAAAAGGCCTTACAGTCAGATGAACCAACACATGTGTGGTAGGTAAATACAAATTCAAGAGGTTTAAAATGATTTACACAATGATGCTAAAAAAGATGCATTTATGTGAAATCTTTAAAAAATAAAAAATCATTAAAGGAGCTGGGTTAACTTGATGGCAACGACTATTAAACGCATATAGATCCTAGGCTTGCTCGTAAAAAACTTTAGGATTGATGTCGTATATATTATTAATGGGCTTTTAATGGGATGGGAAATCGAAGTTCAGGATTATTCATATGTCTCGAAGTCCGGTTATGAACCCAAAATTATGCTCATAGGAAGAATAAGCCAACCAGGTAGAATGAAAAAACAAATCTACCATTTATTCTTAGCCGAGATGGGATATAACCTGACACTCATTTTTTGATGAAACACGGGATTAATTGATGACCAAGAACATCAGAAGTTTGGGGTTTCAATTAGTAATGGCGTACGACTTGAGGATGAAATTGAAGAGCCTCCGAATGTGGCATGAGGTTGAAATTAGAGAACCTCGATGAGGATTAGAATAAAGAGCCTTGATCTGAATTACGACATGGAGATGAAAAGAGAAATAGGTAGTGGGCCTGTCTCTGATACGATATTAAAGTCTGATGTTCAATCCATAAGCATGCTCGTAGGAAAGATAAGCCGAGGTAACCACCGCTTCATTTTACCCTGTGTTGTAATATATAACTTAATATATGATTGACTAATTGAGCTAGCATTTGGCAGTTATGACAGAGGTGCTCTACCATCGGTCGACATCATTTGACTATGTTGTTCCCAACATATCTTGGCCGCACCCATGGAATCACTGGGGGTCCCAATTTTCATGACACGTCGGCACAATCAACAACCAACAGTCAATATTTAACGCTTCCAAACCAGTCAAAACGTGCACTCTGTCACGTCTATTTTTCACTTTTTCTATGTCACTTCGTCACTAAGAAATTCATTCTTGTGCGACGGATCATCACGTTTCGACCGTCACTAGTCCTATGTCGCCCGTCGGCGCACCTTGGCACTTGCCCAAGGAGGTTGGCCTTGGCCTTCCCCTTGGTGTCGGCCTCGGCCTTCCCTTGGGGTCGGCCTTGGCCTCCCCTTAAGGGTTGGCCTTGGCCTTCCCCGAAGGGTTAGCCTTTGGCCTCCCACCCCTTAGCACCATCACTTTTCTTCAAGGGATGATGCATCGTCCGCGACACCCGTCGCCTGCGTCCGCGTGTCAACTCTGCATCGCCTGTCACCCAGGAGCCGTCTCCGCGACCCCCATCTCCCTCGCCTGCGGCCGCTCACCGTCTCCGTGATGCCCTTCGTTCGGGCGTCGCCTCCGCGTCGCCCACGCCTGCGTGTTGTCTCCGTAACATTTGTCGCCTATCGCCCGGGTACCGTCTCCGCGACCCCCGTCGCCCATGCCTGCGCGCCGTCTCCGAGACACCCATCGCCAATGCCCGAGTGCCGCACTTCAATACTTCGCCGCACCCATGCGCCACGCCACTGATACAGTCGCGCCCCTTGGCTCTCTATCACACTACCGTGCCCCCGGTACCATACACACTCCGTCGCACATATGTGCCATGCTGCTGATACAGCCGCACCCCCAGGCTCTCTGTCACACTATCGTGCCCCCGACACCTCACTCACGCCGTCGCGCCCATGTGCCACGTTGCTAATACAACCGTACCCCCAGGCTCTCTATCATTGTATCGAGCCCCCGACAGCATACACAATGCGCCGTGCCCATGCGCTATGCTGCTTATACAACCGCGCCCCTAGCTCTTTGTCACACTACCATGCACCTTGCGTTGGTCCACCATTTCACCACACCATGTGCACCTTGCCTTGGTCATGGAACATGCTTCGACTCACTCTCCGGAGTGTGCAGCATCCCGCAGGGATATGCAACTCCTCCGGGACATTATCTCCGTGAGGGAGCTTTAAGTGCTCTGGCATGAAGACTCCCCTCCCGCCAGGTAGACGGCTCTTCCGGGATGCTACCTCGGCCCGTTGGATAGATGGCTCCTCCGGGATGCTACCTTGACGTGCTTCGAGTGCTCCGGCACAAGGACTCCTCCGAGACACTATCTCCACCAGGGAGCTTCCGCCAGGTAGACAGCTCCTCCGGGATGCTACCTCGGCCTGTCACGTAGACGGCTGACGCGCTCCGAGTGCTCCGGCACAAGGACTCACCCGCGGAGATAGGCTCGCTCTCTAGGACACTATATCTACCAGGGAGCTCCAAGTGCTCCAGCACGAAGAATCCTCTTCCACCAAGTAGGCGGCTCCTCCGGGATGCTACCTCGGCCTGCTACTTAGACGGCTCCTCCAGGATGCTACCTTTGTCTGTGGGATAGGCGACTCCTCCAGGACACTATCTCCGTCAGGGTGCCTGCGTGACTGGCCTACGTGCTCTGACATTAGGGGCTTGCGTCGACACCTCTAGGGACTATGACCTACAGGTCACTCCGAGATAGAAGTAGGTCTTCGGAGGGCATTGAGCATCGCGCCTAGTCTGCCTAGCAGTTGGGTGTCGGGTCTTCCCAACCGCTGCTAGGTCTGTGGGACTCTGCAAGGGCTTGGATTGTTGGCTAGATCAAAGGGGTTCTCTGGCCACACCAGCGCTGTAGGAGCCAATCTTTCCAGTCACACAGAGTGACATTGTGCAGGGCAGGCCGGGTGAATATGCGACCTGACAGTCCATAGAGCACCGGCACCGGTGCACCCCCTAGTGACGTGTCACTCACGGGAGGTACCTCGTGTCGCGTGATGACATCATCATCTCAACCTCTATAAATAGGGGTCTTGAGAATTCGTTCGGGACGCTTGAACATTTTTAGAACTCACATTCACTTTTTCACTCTAGAATTCTAGAGAGAGAAACATACGGGACCTTGACTCTGGAGCTAAGCATCGGACTGTGACCGTCGTCGTGTATTCACCCTGTGCCATCACCCTCGTAGCACTACCACCCTCAGGCTCTGTCTGGGAAGCCCTTGGTCTCCGCCCTTGCTCCATCCTTGTTGTGTCCCACACCAACATAATTAGAATCTGACTCGGACTGTATTCCTTGGGGCACCTCCACGTCGACTGCAAACCCACTTTCCTTGGCATCATTTTGGCAACTCTGCTGGAGAGGTGAGCATTGTAGTGTAGTTCGTTCCTTGCCTGACACACCCAAGCAACCATGCCTCATCAACGCAGGACTACCAGGACTACTAGCTAAAGCCTCAACCCAGTCATCCAAGAAAAACATCACCTCAAGGACCAAAAGGAGACCAGCCACAACTAACTCCAGGCTCCCCCTAGGATAGATGCACCCAGTGTAGCTGCGTTCGTCAACGCCACAATCCAACACCTTATTCATATCATCACTAAACCCCATGACTCTCAATCTTCTCTCATGGCTGTCATATTAGAAATTAAAAAATTAATCCAAGTCGCCGACTTCTCAAGGCCCTAGAGCTTCCCACTCTGTGCCCACTATTCACCCCTTGTCATCCCAAGCTCTAGGGTTGGCCCCTTCTACTCAGATTCAGCCTTCAGGGCTTGGGCTAGTTCTGAACACTGCTCAGGTCCCAGTGTCGTGACCACCGCTGCCTTGGTCCTCCAGGCCCTCGACCATAGGACTCGCGACACCTCAACCTGCGACGCCATGCCTTACCCTTGCTCGAAGTACTTCGGATACTCACGACTCAATTGAGATGGAGCCTAAGCCTAACATAACCAATCGACACCTAAACATAACTCATGCCCCCGACTTGCTTCAGTCGACTCTTTCTGACGACCAACTTCCAGCCACTGACACTACCCCTATGCAAACCATACCCCCAACAAGTTGTTCCCCACCACTAACCCCTCTCTACCATTGTCATCCCCTCAATGCGTCAGGTCACCCCGTATGGGGGCTCTGGTGCCAGGATCATCCTGACAGGGCACATACCCTCACATGCTTTATATGTCACCAAGCATGACCTTGACGCCATCCTCCGTCGTCTCAAGCAATCATCCTTACCACACTCCCCCTCTAAGCTGTTTGGCCATTCTCCCTACTCTGGTGACCTTGCTACCAAGCCCTACCATGTTAAGTATAAGCAACCAGCCTTCATCCTGTTCAACGGCAAAGAGGGCAATGCCTGCGAGCACCACACTCTTT
This sequence comes from Escallonia rubra, assembly GCA_033065855.1. Classification (NCBI taxonomy): domain Eukaryota; kingdom Viridiplantae; phylum Streptophyta; class Magnoliopsida; order Escalloniales; family Escalloniaceae; genus Escallonia; species Escallonia rubra. The sequence goes on along the minus strand of JAVXUO010002946.1, from coordinate 47,620 downwards.
TTGCTGGCTCCCTGGAGCACTATGGGGAGGACGGCACTTTAAAGCTTTGGGAATTTCACAAGTCCCTGACTGGCCTCGCCTACTCTTGGTATCATCAGATTCATGACGGTACTATTCACTTCTGGTCTGACATGGTCCAGCTGTTTCTCGACAAGTTTCACTATAAAACAGAGCGTGTGACCATCGTTGACATTGCCGGAATCTGCCAAAACCTGGGGAAGACCTCAACACATATGTCACACGATTTCATCACAACTGCTTGGAATGCACTGACTTCAGCAAAGATGAGACCCTTGAATCCATTTGCATCAAGAACATGAAAGACACCTACAGGGTCTACCTTGAAAACCTCCAACTTCGGTCTTGGGGACATCTCAAGGAAGCTGCACAATGCACCTATGACTCGGTCGGTCAGTCAAAGACCACAAAGCCCCAAACTCATATTGCCTTAGCCGCGATGGCAGAAGCAGTCAGTGTCGATGACAACAGCCGCAAGCGCCAATCCCAAAGACGGGATGGGTGCCCTGATAAGCGAAGGCAGCTGACGCCTACCTCGGAATACCCATGCGACTTGAAGACAGTCAGAGCTCTCCTCGAGACCTGGATCAGCGACAATGCCATAATCCTGTCGTATGCCGACACTGAACCTACCCCAGAAGACCTAGCCCATCCTAACTACTTCCCCTATCATCGAAAAGTCAGTCACGGCCTCAAATGGTGCAGGGGCCTCAAGTTCGCCTTTGCTAACAAGATTGCATATGGCAAACTCAAACTCTAAGTGCGGGACATGTGACCCAAGCCCTAGCCTGCCTAGTGGATTTTCCATACTTGTAATTTCTTTCCTTCATTTTGCAAGTTTCAATGTGCTCAATTCCCATGTACCAAGGCATGTCGCCTACTCTTGTTATCAATGAAGACTTACACAAGTCTACTGACACCACCCTTGATGCCATCACCCACTACCTTGGGGGCTTCACCCCTTCCCTACCCCTTCTACCTCATATTCCATAGCGACTTGGTAGGTGGTGCATGGGGAGGCTCGAGCCACACTACTAAGTCTCAACTCCGGCAGCCGACATCCCGTTAGGCCATACGACCTCGTGGGCATGCACGCAACACGTCCCGCCAGCCCTCCTTTGCCTCTATGACTCAATCGGTCATCAAGCCTACTATTCCAAGTCCACACCTCCCTCACAACCCTTGTCTGAGCCCCACTTAAAAAAAAATATTCAACAAAAAATTTTCATCCATCACTACAATTGCTTTCTCTTTCTATCACTTAGAAAAATTTCCAAATTTTTTTTTGTCTCCCCTCTTCTTCCTTGGAAGGCCAATTTTTTTTTGCCCCCTACCCACCCACCCCAACCCGACGCCTGGGCAGCCCCTAAGCTCGGGCAGCCCCCTCCTCTTTTCATATGGGTCTCCCCCCATTCTCTTCCTTGATTTTAATTCCCTCTCTCCCTTTTCCCCACTCTCCATTTCTCTCTCTTCATTTCTCTCTCTCCAATCACTTCCAACTTTTACTTTTTTCTCTTTCTTCATTCACTCTTCTCCCTTACATCATCCAATATACTTCTCCTCTCTCTTCCCTCACTACCCGAGACACACCACTCCTCATTTTCCCACTTTACCCTCTCTTTCTCTCTCTTACACATTAAATACTCTCTCTCTCATTAACTCACCCCACTCACTCCTAACTTTCACCCCCCTCCACACGTGGGGTTTTTTTTCTCCCACTCTTCTCACCCTCATTTTTCCTTCCTTTCCACTCATCATTACACCCTCTTTCTCCCTCTCACATTAATTCCCCCCCTCTTTCACATATTACCTCTCCCATCAATTCTCTTAATTTTACCCTCCACCTTTCCCACAACCTCGGCCTCGGCCTCCCCATCCCTTCCCCTAGGTCGACCCCCCGCCCACTCTCTCTCTCTCTCATCCCTTCCGAATTAATTCCCTTCATCCCCTCACTTTGTTCCTTTACTCACCAAATCAACACTTAGCTTCTTCTTTTTTTCCCTTTATTTCCTAACTCCCTAAGTCAACCCACCATTCTCTCTTCCTTACATCACTCTCCCCCTCATTCACCCTTTGGCACAACCCATTAATTCTCCTCACCACCACCCAAAATTCATACTTAGTTTTATTTTTATTTTTTTCTCATCCTTCTCCCATCACTACCTATTGTCTTTATTTCATAATATCACACCCCCCATACTCTCACCTCCTCTCTTTCACTCCATAACACTTAAAAAAAAAATTCTATCCAACCAAAACAAAAAATCAACTTACCAATTTTACTACAACTAAAAATTTCATGTGCTTCAGGATAACATTTCTCCGTCCCCTTACCAATTTCGTCACTCTTTCACACTTAGATTTTTTTTTATAACTTTGACAAAACTTACATCCCAAGGCTTTAGTAGGTGGTGCACGAGGAGGCTTGAGCCACCAACTCCTTGCCCTCAATGTTCCGTTACAACAACACCCCTGCGCCCATCGTCGTGTTACCATGTCAACGCCCAAGCATTCCAAGGCTTTACTAAGTGGTGCACGAGGTGGCTCGAGCCACCTACTCTTCATCCTCATCATATAGTGAACCTACTCTTCATCCTCATCATATAGTGACGACATCAATGACTCTCTAGAAAAAAAAACATAAAAAAACATTCTAAATGTTTATACGTGCGGCGCCCGCTCGAGTCGCCCCTCTGCGCACACCACACGCAGGGGGCTTATGTTTCCAACCTATCTTGGCTACACCAATGGACTCACTGGGGGTCCTAATTTTTATGACACGTCAGCACAATCAACAGTCAATATTCAATGCTTCCAAACCAGTCAAAACGTGCACGCTCTGTCACGTGCATTTTTTATTTTTTCTATGTCACTTCGTCACTAAGAAATTCATTCTTGCGTGGTGCCTCATCACGCTTCAACTGTCGATTGTCGCACGTCGCCCGTCGGTGCGCCTTGGCACTTGCCCAAGGAGGTTGGCCTTGGCTTTCCCCTTGGGGTTGGCCTCGGCCTTCCTTTGGGGTCGGCCTCGGGTCCCCTTAAAGGTTGGCCTTGGCCTTCCCCCAAGGATTGGCCTTTGGCCTCCCCCCCTTAGCACCTTCACTTTTCTTCAAAGAACCATGCATCGTCCGTGACACCCGCCACCCGTGTCTGTGCGTCAACTCTGCATTCCTCGTAGCCCGCGCGCCGTCTCCGTGACCCCTGTCGTCCATGCCTGTGCCCCATCTTCACGACGATCGTCGCCCTTTGCCCGAGCGTCATCTTTACGACGCCCGTCTCCTAGGAGTCGTCTCCTCGATGCCCATCGTTGTTCAGGCGCGCCGTCTCCACGACCTCCATAGTCGGCACCCGCGAGCCGTACTCCAACACTCCGCCGCGCCACTTATACAATTGCACCCTATGCCTCTTTATCATACTACAGTGCCGCCGACACCATACACACTCCGCCGCACCCATGCGCTGCACTGCTGATACATCCGCGTCCCCAGGCTCTCTATCACACTATCGTGCCCCCGGTACCTCACTCACTCCGTCCCGCCCATACGCAGCACCGTTGATACAGCCGCACCCCCAAGCTCTTTATCACACTACCGCCCCTCGACACCATACACACTCCGCTGCGCCCATGCGATGCGCTGCTGATACAAGTGCGCCCCTAGCTCGTTGTCAAACCACCACCCACCTTGCGTTGGTCCATTTTTTCACCACACCATGTGCACCTTGCCTTGGCCGTGGAAGATGCTTCGACCCACTCTCCGGAATGTGTAGCATCCCGCGGGGATAGGCGACTCCTCCGGGACACTATCTCCGCCAGAGAGCTTTTCAACTCCCCTTCTGCCAGGTAAACGGCTCCTCAAGGATGCTACCTCGACCCGTTAAGTAGACAGCTCTTCCGGGATGCTACCTTGACGCGTTCCGAGTGCTCCGGCACAAGGACTCACCCGCGAGGATAGGCTCGCTCTCTAAGACACTCTCTCTACCAGGGAGCTCCAAGTGCTCCGGCACAAAGACTCCTCTTCCGCTAGATAGACGGCTCCTCCGGGATGCTACCTCTGCCCGTCAGGTAGACAGCTTCTCCAGGATGTTACCTTGGCCTGTGGGATATGCGACTCCTCCGGGACACTATCTCCACCAGGATGCCTGCGTGACTGGCCTACGTGCTCCGGCACTGAGGGCTTGCGTCAGCACCTCTAGGGACTATGACCCCCGGATCACTCCGAGACGGGAGCAGGTCTTTGGAGGGCATCGCGCCTAGTCCGCCTGGCAGTTGAGCATCGGGTCACTACAAGAAAAGAGGGCATTAGCGACGGACTTTTAGCGACGGACAAAATTCCGTCTCTAAAAAAGTTTTCAGCGACGGAAAACACCCGTCGGTTTAAAGTCCGTCGGTAAAAATATTTAACGACGGAATAATTCCGTCCGTAAAAAAACCGTCGGTGAAAGTAGGGTTTTTCCGACGGACTTTTACCAACGGGTATTTTCCGTCGGTAAATGCCTTAAAAAGATCAGATCCCCTTCTTCTTTTCTTTCTCTCGTTGCTCTCTCTCTCTCTCTCTCTCACCGGCGATTTATCCTCCGTCGCCATCCCCGGGAACCTAGCCCCCGACGGAATAATCCTGCCACCGCCACCGACGCCGCCACTGCCGCCCATCTTCAAAATCGAAGGACCGCCGCCACCACTGCCGCGCCGCCACCACAACCGCGCCGCCCATCTTCAAATCCGCCCATCGGTAAAAATCATCTTCAATTGTGGAGCTCTGTTAGTATTTACCTTTTCTTATTGTTGCATCTTGGTATTTTTACCATTTTCATTCGTATCATGTTCATTAGATTACTACCATTTAACATACTTGTTCATCGTGTAACCAACATATGGAGGACGTCAATCATATTTTTTGGAGCTATGAATTTACACAGAAAATTTGGTAGCTAGGAAATGTTTGATAAGTTGAGGGTGTTCATTCAATGGTAGTCAGGGAGGCATGTGTTGGGGCATGCTGTTGCACACTTTAGAGGCAAAAGCTTTCAGGCAAAGCTTAGGTAGTCAGGGAGGCATGTGTTGCGAAATTGATAAGGGAATTTTAATTGATTGATTGTTTTAGTAAATGAAGCTGTAATGTCAAACTTAGAGAGGAACTCTGCTATACATTTGTACTTATAATTCTTTGGGATTAATACAATGACTTTTACCAGAAAAAAAAAAACAGATAGGGGTGGTGATTAAAATTATCTGGTTTTAACTCCTTCTGTGAAAGTCATGGAACCACAGGTTATCATACTTACTATAAATTGCTGTTTGCTAATCCCTTTGACCTTAATTGCATTTGTTGTTCATCCTGGAACCTTATTGTTATAAATCATCAACACCACATGGACCTCGTAGCACGGCCTTTCTCATTAGTAGAATATAGTTGAAGCCCCTGTCAGGAATGTCCAGCCAAAGTTATGCTATTTCCTCGAGTCATGTTAAGTTAATCTCGGAACTTCAGGCCCGGAAAAAGTAAGTTTCTCATACTATAAACGCTTATTGATTGTTCTTATTGCTTCTCAAAGGAGCTCTCCCACTCGGATCAACCTTAGCAAATGCAAACTAAATGTAGAACATCACTTATGGTTTCTCATTCTCAAACCCTTCCAACAGTTGAGGTTGAATTTTATCGAATGTGGAAAACAGTGTCAGCGAAGATGATCACTGGAAAATGAAACTTGAAAATTTTACATCTTTTACCCTCTGGATATTATGTTCAGGGTTAATCGAGTTTGCAGGAATGTAATTTTTGGTCACGAGCAATGATTTAACAGATGTAAGGAGTCTAGGTGCTTGATGTGTAGTCATAGTCTAGTGGTCTAAGTATGGAGTGTGTGGGAGCAAGCCTTGGTGAAATGGTAAGGTTTCTTTACCATGAGCTGGAGGACCAACCATCATTCTTATAACTTCCCTGTTCAAGGAGCCTGGTTTACTGGGCTGCCCTGGTAACCTACATAGCTATTCTACCGCCAATTGAGTTTGACCTCAATAATTTGAATGTTATGACTGCCTGGTCTATGCTTAATAGCCCTAACACATTTGGTCTGAAATGTTATTTTGCTTGCCTGGCTAGCTGCCTGTTTTCTTATAGCACCTTACCATCAAAGATGCTAGGTCCTCAAAATCAGGAAAGAGTTTGATCCATGCTGAAAATGTAACTGAGAAGGACACATATGTTAAAGGTCCTGAACTAGTAGGTCCTTTTGAGCATGTACAAGATGAATTCAGAAGAAGTAAAAGACATAAGACTGATAAGATAAAACATATTGCCATGAAGTACCGCTACATTCGGAGAATGGTGAAAAAAAAATGTAAACTCGCTGTTGAATATCTTCCAACTAAGTTAAACAGCTAGCGCGTGGAAAAATATTCAACATCTCGAGACAGATGGGATTATTACCGATAATTTGAGGTCAATGTGGTTTCATTTTTAGTGCAATATAATCTGGAACTAGTGGGGGGTTATCTACCTAGTTCTTAACAAAATTTCATCTCTAATGTGCACTGTTGCTTTTTGCAACAAAGTAAGGCTGAACTATTTGTTATTAATGAGTTTTCATGTTAAAGTAGGTTAAATGGCTTCTGCTTCGGTGTAACACTACTTGTTATCATACTATAAGTAGTGTAAAATCATCTTCGATTGAATAATCATCGATTGGTTTTTCATGTTAAAGTAGGTTAAATGGCTTCTGCTTCGGTGAACAGGGACGTTTCAGTCAACAGGCATTTCTTCAAGGTCATGATGCCTGGTTTTGAGACAGAACTTGTATGTCATCCCGCTTTCTCTATGTTTTCGTGTGTGTTAAAAGTTTTATCTTTGGTTAAAAACTTACATGTCTTACTGTATTATGAATATGTTAGGCCATACCGGTAGCATTTTGGCGATTGCTCACCACGTTGAGATTTGAAGCAACTTTAACCAGCTGTAAGGGGTCATGGCTTGTTAAATTGAAGAAGAAGGTTGGCGAAGAGGTTCTTTGCTTCGAAGAGGGTTGGAATGAATTCGTGCAACAACATGACCTCCATCTAGGAGACTTTGTAGTCTTTCAACACATGGGGCAAATGCGTTTTCAAGTCAGCGTGTTTGATGAAAGCACTTGTGAAAAGCCTTTCCCCTAATGTACATTTTGAACAATGTTGCGAACATTGACCGAGGAACTCTGATTTTGAACAATATTGTATTATTGATCGATGATTTTGAAAAATATTGTATTATTGATCGATGATTTGTTTTAATCGATGATTTTAGATTGTTAATCGTGCATTTGATATACTGAGATGGTTGACGGAGGATGGGACTCAATTGGTTTGAATTTTTTATTACAGGTTTGGGCATTAAAAAATAAAAAAAATATTAAAAAAATGACTTTAACTTTTAGCGACGGATTAATTCCGTCGCTAAATATTGTATCCCGTCGCTAATTTCGTAAAAAGAAAATAAATTAAAGTACGTAAAACATAATTAGCGACGGATATTCCGTCGCTAATTAAGTGATAAATCCGTCGCCAAAAGTTCTATATTAGACGACGGATTTTATAATTCCGTCGCAAAACTTTTAGCAACGGCCTTTTATACGAGGGACTTTTAGCGGTGGTCCTTTCGTCGCTAAAATGTTTAGCGACGGAATATAGGCCTTTAGCGACGGGAAAATCCGTCGCTAAAGACCTTATTCCTTGTAGTGGGTCTTCCTCACCTCTGCCAGGCCTGTGGGACTCTGCAAGGGCTTGGATTGGTAGCTAGATCAAGGGGGTTCTCTGGCCACACCAGCGCTGTGGGAGCCAGTCTTTCCAGACAGACAGAGCGATGTTGTGCAGGGCAGGCCGGGTGAATATGCGATCCGACAGTCCATGGAGCACCGGTATCGGTGGACCCCCCGGTGACGTGTCACTCACGGGGGATGCCACGTGTCGCGTGATGACATCATCATCTCAACCTCTATAAATAGGGGTCTTGAGAATTCACTCGGGATGCTTGAACATTTTCAGAACTCACATTTACTTTCTCACTCTAGAATTTTAGATAGAGAAATATACAGGACCTTGACTCCGGACCTAAGCATCGGACTGTGAGTGTCGTCGTGCATTCACCCTGCGCCATCGCCCTCGTAATACTGTCACCCTCAGGCTCTATCTGAAAAGCCCTTAGTCTCTGTCCTTACTCCATCCTTGTTGTATCCCACATCAACATACTTGGTATCTGATTCAGATTGTATTTCTTGTGGCACCTCCACGTCAACTGCAAACTCACTTTCGTTGGCATCATATGTGAAACCAACAAAGCAACTGTGGAATCGAATTTATTATTGCATTGAAGATTTACAGAGGCTTGCTAATAGCCAACATTTCGGCCACCACATTGGTAGTAGTGTCCCTGTGTTGCAAAATATGGTCGAAAAGTGCCAAGATGATCTGATCCTTAAGGACACTTGCATCGTATGAACCACGAGCCCTGGCTGAAGCTTTATCAACATGAGAATACACGCATGCTCTTAACCAGATGTTGTAAATCAAATTAGGGAAAAGAAAAAGAAAAAAAAGAAAGAAATCATTGTTTTGGGGTGCAATTTATTTGTTTTTGCCAAACATTTTGCACCAACCAAGTGTAATTACAAGTGAATTTATTTGTCATTTAATGAAATTATCCTTTTTCCCCTTAAAGTACAACTTTCCTGACAACATATATTGAACATAAATTTACGTGCCAAATAATTGCAACGAAAAATATCGCAGACTATTCATGAAAGGGATTCCACTCCAACTTGTAAAGTTAAGCGAAGGTGCGGTTGTTGGTGCAGACTGCAGAGCCATGTGGATGGCTGAACCTTCTGTCGACAACTACCTTGAAAATGATGAATTGAAATAATTCACAAATTGACAGATCGAATGGGTCTGGATTTCGTCTTCTTTGCAAGCCCCACGTTTTTGTTTTTATTTTCGTTCATGAAAAGAGTAACACTACTCTATCCGTGTGTTACTAAGAGGCAACCATAAGAGGTTAACTTGGTTTACTCTTTTTTTTTTTAATCTGAATTCAAACTTTAGTGCTAGCAAAAAGAATGAGTAAAGTTGAACCTAACCTACTTCACAAGAAGAGGATACGTTAGGTTATAAGGAAACAGGTCTAAAACAAACACAAAATTAAGAAACAATAAGTTTTCAATACTTCATTGTTCGAAAGAAAATATTTTCCCGGAAGCAACCTACTTAGAATTAGTTAATCAATATCAGTCATTAAGAACATACTAATTTAAGCTTGAAAGATGTCTCAATCTATTTTATCTATGCTAGCAATAATAAGTGAACGTTTTAAAAGATGTAAACCGATTTTTCTTAGAAGTCCATTAAAGCTCAATAAGCACCTACCATACTTTTTCCTTTTGTCCGGGTACACAATCTAAGTGACTGACACTTCATTATTATCTGTCTATTTCTGTTGATTTTGGTCGATATGCATTTTTCTTTTGAGCTAAATATGCACCATATTTGCCTACAAAAGTCAAGTCATATTACCAATTATTTTCAATGACAAATAGAGCGTCTCATAATTGAGGACTTATTGCCATCCTTTTCTTTTTTATTTTTCTTTTATTTTAATTTGACTGTTCGAGTTTTGGCTTAAATCACCGACCATAGTTGCTTACAAAAGTCAAGTCATATCACCAATTATTTTCAATGACAAATAGAGCATCTCATAATTGAGGACTCAATGCCATCCTTTTTTATTATTTTTCTTTTATTTTAATTTGATTGTCTGAGTTTTGGCTTAAATTGCTGACCTAGCTCTCCCACGCATATCTAACTTCCATATATACTCGTTGAGCTACATTTGCACCTTATCAGTGTCTCAAGAGCAAAAGATGATGCTGGGTTACGTATGCCAATTGATAGGCCAAAGGGAAGTCCTTCGTTTTTCGCAAGGAAAATGATATCACTGCACATGGGAGAAAGAGTGGTCTGAAGGAACTTCAATTCCACCAGTAGTTTATTTCTTTGTCAATCAGCTTCATTATGTAATCACTTTATATCACGTCTTCACAGAAAAGAAGATAAGATATCAACTCACTTTAGATGGATCTCGAGAGCAAATTTTTTTTTTTAACAATTGTGATTGTTATAAATATAAAAATTAAAGCATATTTTTGCAACAAAATGGTTTGACTATTGAATATTACAATAATAAGATTCCAGTTTTTGAAATCCTCTTATCTTTTGTAGTTTACTTCTCCAAACATAATGTAGACAACGAAAATTTGTGCTAAGTCAATAATGTAAAAGTTTATTGACCGCTTAAATATATAACGTTGCGAAAAAGGCGAGTTCAAAGTGCTGACTTGGAATTGGGTAAAATAATCGGTTCAAACCAAGTTGATCAGAATAACTAGTCCAAATGAAATTATTTAGTCTAGTCCAAGTGTGGTCTTGCTATCATAAAACTCAAATAAGTCAACTTCGACTTAAGGAAAGAATTTCTAAATTAAATGGAAATAATGATCCATTTAATCAAGAAATCCTGATTAAATAAAAGGGAGACAAAATCTCTTTAATTACAAAGTCAAACCTCAAATCATGAGCTTTCAAGAATTAAGGCCACTGCCTTGCCTATAAATAGAGAGCTTCAGACAGAAAGAAGGACATACATGGTCTCCGCAATCAAAGCCTAAGCTCCGTCGAAACGCTGTCGTCTCCCAGGTTATGGTTCATTTGAAGAACAATATGCACTAACGCAGTGCTGTAACGCCCCGAATTTTTATTTACGGAACGTTAATGTTGAATACATAGAAATCAGATAAAATCCTAAAATATCATAAATATTCCAAACGGTCATCCAGAGCATGCACTAATAACTCCCAAGAGTATATCAATAATTGTTATAGGGCCCAAAGCTTTTATACAATCCAAAAATTTCTCCAACACAGAGTTCAAAACAAAACCTAAGCAATACCAACATGTCTTAATTTAATACACTTAATGTCAACACTAACTCTGAAATAAGGCAGCTATCTTTTGGTCAAACAGCTAGCCCTTCAAATCTGAAATTCTCACCTACTAATCACTTAAAAGGAAAAACAAAAAGGGAATGAGCCAAATGCCCAGTAAGGTCACTCAAAGGACCAATCAAACAAAAGCCAAAATATCTGAGAAACGAAATTTCAGAAGCACAAAATGTTTCAACGGAACGGATAATCAAACCAGAGTTCAAATGTCAAATATGTCTAAAAGACAAGATTTCAAAGACACACCGGTTTCAACTGAACAGAGGTCAGACCAAATATCAAATACGGAAATATATCTGAATACGGAAACAGACACTAACAGACCAAATATCAATTGTCAAAATATATCTGAGTACGGAGACAGACACTAGAGAGCCATTCAGAAAGTGGTCACATACGTCATCACTGACATATGAGGTCGGTTCAGAAAGTAAGAACGCGATCTCTAACTTAACTTCCCTGAGCTAGCCCACGTTTCACTCCACGTGGTCACATACATCATCACTGACATATGAGGTCGGTTCAGAAAGTAAGATTGCAATCTCTAACTTAACTCCCCTGAGCTAGCCCACGTTTCACTCCACGTGGGTAAGTCGAAAATAAGTCACATACACTGTGACATGGCTCATAAAATTACCAAAACAAAATCTCAAAATAACCGTTATCAAATATCGGACATGTCAAACCACATTCAAAGGCTTCAAAACAACATCATCAAATAACGGACTTATCAAACAATAAGTGGAGTTCACGAAATAATGACGATCATAAATCACTGAAACGAACGATATCGATATGTCAAAATTCTGAGGTCAAAAAATTTCGACGAAATTTGATTTTCCAAATCATAGCATTGAAAATGAATTATTCATAACCATGGTCAAAACAAAGGGGAAGAGAAAGTTACTTAACTCAATTCGAAAAAGTTCAGATTTAAAAAAGAAACTAAAGACTCACATGAGCGATGGGTCCATCGCTGAATCAAATTTACGAAAGTAAACCCTTACCTTAGCCAAGCTTTTGAGAGCCACAAATCCTTAAGCTCCTCCTTAAAGCTTCCAACTTTCCAAGCCTTCTTCTCTATCTCTCTATTTCTCTCTTTCTCGCTCTTGCGCGCAAAAGAGAAGAAAAGAAACAGAGAACCCAAAAAGGCTAGAAAAGAAATAAAATATTATTTATATGGGACAGAAATTTTCAAGTTTGCATTCGACCGAAAAATAGTTTTCGGTCAACTCAATCCTTCAGTTGTTTCTTCTCTTGATTATGCATAAGCGGAACAACTGTTGGGCGCTCCCACCCTAGAAATACCACTACAAGAAACTGGACTTTTAGCGATAGAATTTTCCATCGCTAAAAGTCCACATCCAGCTGTAAAAAGCTTTTAGCGACGGATGACCCGTCGCTAAAATTCTGTTGTGATTAAGCCCGTCACTAAAAGTTTAGTGATCGAATTTGAAAATCCGTTGCCAAAAGACTAACTTTAGCGACGGGACGATAAATTCATCAGCGACAGAAATTATGTCGCTAAAGATAATTTTCGTATTTTAGTTTATTTTTTTTTAGATTAATAATTTCAAAAAATAATTAGCGACGGAGTATACCGTCGCTAAAGGTTTTAGCGACGGAATACTCGTCGCTAAAAGTCTATGGGAAAAACTAACAGTTATTTAACGACGGGGATTCCGTCGCTAAAAGAAAGCGTCGCTAATACCTTTAGCAATGGTATATTCTGTTGCTAAAAGATTTAATGTATCCAACTTTTAGGGACTGTATAAAATATGTCGCTAAAAGTTTAATTTTTTTAATACGCAAACTTGTAACTCAAATTCAATCCCAATTCTTCAATATGAGCAATCATTTAACCCTAAAACAAAGTATATTAAATTCAACAATCAAAACTGTATATACTAATTAAACATAAAATTTATACAAAATTGTTCATTATGGACATGATATAACAGGAAGCGGGAGGGGGATGCAAATAGAAGAGGGGATGGGAGCACAAGTCCAGGAAAGCACGGGAGGGGAACAGGGGAATGGCTTCAGGCTCCCCGAGACCGGGATCTGGATCCTGCTAATCATCGATACCGTCATCCGGATCTGGCTCGAGATGTCTAGCAGGATCCTGCTGATTTCCTCGCACGATGATCATCTGGAACACCTCCACCGCAATGCGACATATATCGATTGGGTGTAAAAGTTGCTTCGTTAGTGGTGTATGCGTCTGTGGAGAGGCAGGGGTGGGGATAGAGTTGTCAAACGGGCCGGGCGGCCCGCGGGCTGGCCCGACCCGGCCCGGTTTCGGCCCGGGCTGGCCCGGCCCCGTGGATGAACAGTAGCGGCCCGCACACATAGGGCCTGGGGCCTGGGCCTGGACCAGGCCTGAAAAATCTGGAAAACAGCCCGGCCCGGCACGGCCCGGTTTTGGTCCGGGTTTGGTCCCGCCCGGTTACGGCCCGGCTTCGGCCGGGTTTCGGCCCGGGCTTGGCCCGGTTACCTGGCCCGGTCTGCGGCCCGGTTTTTGGCCCGGTTTTGGCCCCACCATTTTTTGAATCTTTTGCTTTTCCCCCCCTTTCTTCTCCCCCTTTTCCAAACTTCCACTTTTACCCCCCCAACAGCTATATAACGGCTAGTTTGGGGGGTATTTTAGTCTAACCTATATTTTTCAACTCCTTTACACTCTTACCCTCCCCAACAACTATAAACGGATAGTTTGTAGGGGTATTTTGGTCTTTTGTAAAGTTTCTAAAATCTATAAATTCACACCATTTCTCTCCAATTTTTCACACCAATCTTCTTACTCTCTTCTTACTCTCACAACAAGCTTTGCTACTAGTTTCCTCTCCAATTACTAGTCTTGCTAATTACTACTAGTATTTAGTAATTAGTACTCTTGTTTATTAATTACTAGTCTTGCTAAATTCTTTTTAATTACTCTTACTCTCTAATATTTGTTACTCGTTCATTCTTTTAATTACTACTAGTATTTACTAATTAGTACTCTTGTTTATTAATTACTAGTCTTGCTAAATTCTTTTTAATTACTAACTCTCTAATATTTGTTACTCGTTCATTCTTTTAATTGTTATTTCTTATTACTACTCTTATACTTGTGTATTTAGTTACTCTTACAAAGTTTAGCGTGAAATATGTCTGGATTATTGAACAAAATGAGGCGTGCAACGTCATCACGAAAGAAATCATCATCATCGCAAGCACCACCACCAGCACAAGCGCCAGCGCCACGGCCATCAGAAACACCAATCCAAGCACCAACACAACCATTCGTTCGTGGACGAATGAGTACAGGCTCTATGATAGATACCCAAGCCAATTGGGAGTTCAATCAAAACATTCCAGATTTTGAATACACGCCTGATGAAGACCCCCCGCATTATAGTCAAGGACGCAGCTCGGTTGGCGAAGCTACTACTCAGTGGCATAATCTCAACCCTATGCCTGCTCATGATGAAGAAGGGCCGAGAAATGCCTCCGATAACGTGCCAGAAGTCCAAAGGGGGAAAAAGAAGAAAGCCGAGTGTTGGAATCATTTCGACTTAATTACGGTGGACGACATCCGAAAAGCTCAATGTAAGTACTGTCTTAAATTATTTTCGACTGGTAGTGGTAATGGACATCTTAACAGGCATTACCCTCAGTGTGCACCTCGACAAGGCCACGTCGAACCTACCCAAACGCAATTATCTTTTGACGGTAAGTTATTTGTTTATAATCAGCGAGAGCAAAGATACGGTCTCGCTGAATTTGTTATTCACGATGAACAAGCCTTTTCTTTTGCCGATAATCCTAAGCACTCTAGATATATGAACACCTACGTTCAACCTTTGTACAAAAAGGTTCATAGAAACACAACGAGGTCCGATGCACTCCGACAGTACAAGGCTGCCAAAGCACGCCTTATCGATTATTTCGATAAATTTGACGGTAAAGTTAGTCTTACTTCTGATATTTGGCAATCTCCTTATACTTTTGTTAGTTATTCTTGTGTGACCGCTCATTGGATTGATGCAGATTGGGTTATGCACAAGAGAATCATCACTTTCGAGCACTTCCCTTATCCGCACGATGGAATGAACATTGCTACTCTTATATTAAAAGCATGCAACACATTTAAAATTAAGGATAAGATTATGAGTGTTAGTTTTGATAATGCTTCTAATAATAAAGCTGCTGTTGCAGCTTTAAAGGAGACGCTTCAACCTGTACTTGATGGTGAATTATTTCATGTTCGTTGTGTTTGTCACATTATTAACTTAATTGTTCAAGATGGTTTAGGTGCTGCAGGAGATATTCTGCTCAAAATGAGGGGTATGACAGCGTATGTTAATGGCTCGAGTTTGAGAACACAACAATTTAAAACGTTGTGTGTTCAATATAATATGCCTCGCAGGAGAGCAGTTACAGATGTGGTCCACAGGTGGAACTCTACATACCACATGCTTTTACACATTCTGGCATACCGAGAAGTCTACACGCATTTTCTACTAACCCAGTTCCCAGCCGGCTTGCCAACTCAAGAGGAATGGCAGATGGCCACATACCTAGCTGAATTTTTGGAGGTATTCTACACGTCTACCAATTTATTGTCTGGTACGTACTATCCCACCTCTCCTCTCGCTGTAATAGAAATTCTGAAGATGGCTACAATGTTAACAAAATGGAGATATATAGGACCCTTTAGGGAAATAGTACAAGTGATGGATCAAAAATTTAATAAATATTGGAGGAAACTGCCTGCTATTTTTACTGTGGCTACTTGTTTAGATCCTAGGTTAAAGTTGCATGGCGTGAACGCCTCGATACAAGAGATATCGAAATTAATGCGCTACACAGCAGATGACACAACCTTGCTCACAGCAAAAGTGAGCAAGAGGTTTGAGGACTTGTTCAACCTCTATCGTAATTCTGCTGACGTGCGCGGGCGAGCTACATCATCATCCACTGCTGAGAGGTATTATGCGCCATACCTTCAAGGCTTTGAACATCTAGTAGCAAGACAACTACCAGGTGAAGGTACTTCTAATTCGGGAGGTTCGTATAATTTTTCCTCTTTTAATGAGATTGGTGTATATGCAAATACTGATCATTATTCTGATTTATCAAGGCAAGAACAGATTAATTTTAATTTGTTAAATTTTTGGAAACAAAATCAAAACATGTATAAAACTTTATCCCAAATTGCACGGGATGTACTGCCAGTGCAAGCCTCCACGGTTGCTTCAGAGTCGGCATTTTCAGCAAGCGGGAGGGTTTTGGATGACAGGAGGAGTCGTCTTAACCCCGAGTCGCTCGAGCTATGTGTATGTTGGAAGGATTATCTTGATGCGAAATACCGCGAGCAAGATAAACCGATTGATGATAGGAAGAGCAGTGACTCGGATATTGAAGTACTTCCGGATGATTAGGTAATTTGTTTTTATTTTCCTCTTTTGATCCTTTTGGTTGACGTTGCAGATTTCTTGATCTTTGATTGCTGATATTTTGGATAGACATGCATTATTATTTTGATTGTTAGAGTTTTAAGAATAAATTTTTTCACAAAATATATTTTTTTCCATATATATAAAATAATTTTTTACACGCAAGATATATATTTTTTTGTATATATAAAAAAATAGGTAACTTCGCCTGTTTGTTTACAAGCAGCCGGTCCCAAGCCCGGATAAAAGGAGGAGGGCCTATGAACACATTTATTATAATGAACACCTTTAGCCAGAGACTTCTAAGATTTAATGGTGGCAATCTCAAATGTTGTTGAAATAACTTTTAGAAAATCTGTGTTTAGAGATAACAAATCTGCGAAATATACATGTTCACGATGAGAGATCATCATCAACGATATTCTCGCAAACATTCTTACATTAGCCCTTGGGCTCAGAAACTGTACATTTGGAATAAAGAAATTGCAGGGTTATTAGGCTTTATCAAGAAGTTTGTTAGGTAAGATATTCCTAACTTGCTGATCTTAGCCATTCCATTGTGCCTTTGCAAGTTTCTTCCACTTAAAGAACCCTAGAAACTGAGTATTTGCTAACAAGAAACATCAGCAAAGCTTGCCCTCATCACTTTCTCATTTTTGAGAACATTAGGTTGATTAATTTGAAGTTGGTTTACTATTAAAACATTTTGTGAAAGTTGCGCATGTTAAATAAGATTTAATCAAAGTTTCAACAGTTCAGACCGGTCATTTAAGTAATATGCATCTAAAACTCCCTATCTTTAAAATTGAATAACATGAAGAAAAAAAAGGGCCCGGGCCCGGCCCAAGCCCGGCCCTAAATATTGGGCTTAGGGCCTGGGCCTGGACCAGGCCTAGGATTCCCTTCGCCAGGCCCGGCCCGGCCCGGCCCGTTTTCCCCCTCTCTTGGCCCGGCCCCGGCCCGGCCCGTTAGCAGGCCCGATGGGCTTGGGCTGGGCCGGCCCAAGCCCGGCCCTTTGACATCTCTAGGTGGGGACGCTATATATAGATGATCATGGCACGCGCAGTCGTGTTGGCAGGTCGTGTACGCGCCCTTTCTGCCTATTGACGACCCCCGGTGTATCCAGCCACCGCTTCAATCCCCAGGCACTCATACCCATACTCGTGGATGCTGATGGCTGGTCGGACTGCTGCCCAGATCCCCTAATCTGTTCATACAAGGCCTGTAAAATAGTGACTGGCATTAAGGCAACAGACATCGAATACATAGCCAAAATTTAACATAAACAACATTTGTGGTCTCCCGCACCGATATTGGCCTTATACTTCTTAAAAAAACTGACAAGTAATTATCGTTATTCATGTGTCAATTTTTGGTATTCTTTGCCACTGATCAAGAAAAATCGGCAAATGAAGCACAACAATTAAGCTTGATTATAAGTCATTTAATCTATTTTTAATAGATTTGAGTTTAAATTCCTAGGTAATTTCTTTGTTTTGTACATTAATTCTAGGAAAGTCAAGATTTAGACTACTTTATATTCATTAAAACTCATTTTTGCTAAAGCCTATATAAACAACAATTTTACAAAACTCAGTTTTACTAAATGGTACGTAAACAAAAATAAACCTGAAGTGGACAAAAATTTGTAATCTATATTGTTAAAGCCTGGTATGGAGCCAAAAAGCGAACTGATGGCATGGGAAAATAGCTAACCTTGTGTATAATACACTCCATATTCCTAGCTGATTTTCCGTATAATTAGCATTTGCCCTCACGTCGAAAGTTGAATTAGGGAAAGACGAAAAACATTGAGAACCTCAATCCATTTATGAATGTCAAACAAGATAACGTACGGCACGAGGGTTAGGCAGTGGGTATGAAATTGGTACCACGTGCCAAATAAATCAGAGCGTCTATTTTCACACCCCATATGTTGTTTCACATCCTCATTTTGTCGCTAAAAAATGCAATAACGACAAAACATAAAATTTCTAGCAACGAATAAGGATGTAGAAAAGTACAAAATGATGTGAAAATAAACATTTTCCATGCCAAAATTTGTTGTCGAGCCCAAATAATGTGCTCATAGGGAAGATGAATCCACGACGTACAACAAGCAAATCCAATTTTTACTCTGACTAATGCAAAATATATAGCTTTAAACAGGTACCTTATTTAACTTTGGTATAACTGTTTTAGGCAGTGATATTAATAGTATTTCTACGTACCAAGGTCTTTCAAACAGGAGTTGTTTCACTAATCTTATCCTCGAAAGGGATAAGACACGAAGTCATCTTATCTTGAATGCATGAAATCTGAAACGCGCCGTGTCTTCCAAATCTCTCTCTATCTCCCTCCCTCCCACACACACACCCCCCTCCACACAAAAACACTCCTTCCCAATATAGAAAAATGAAAGACTTGCCACAACTCAAAACTTGTCCAACTTTTGAGCAAACTCCGTTCTTAGCTGGGGAGGGCCATCTTATCTTGAATGCATGAAATCTAGAACACGTGCCTTGTCTTGTTCCAAATCTCTCTCTCTCTCTCTCTCACTCACTCACACACACACACACATTTAGAGAGAAGACGCTCCCTACCTACTATAAAACAATGCAAGACTTGCCACAATTCACCATTTTTCCAACTTTTAAGCAAAACCTAAGCCTTAGTACAGAAAATGCTTAAGAGTCGGGTTCCCCAGTCACTCTCTGGCCAAACTCTATTCTCATGGCAGAAGCCGTTTGTCTCAGTTGGGGAGGGCCGTAGAATTCCTTTTTGCAGCCTTCAAAAGCAGGCGTTCCGCACAAAGCGCAATACTTTTCGCGTCTGTTGCAGTCCTAACAATGTAAGAGCAATAGCAAAATCCCCTGCTTCCGAGGAGACCAGAGTGAAAGCCGTAGCTACGGTGCAGGTAACCGTTGGCGGGTTTCTCTCAAACCTTGGCTTGACCCGAGGTTTGGATGACATAACTGATGTACTTGGCAAATCAATCCGGTTGGAGCTTGTTGCCGCAGAGCTTAATCCTAGTAAGCATATTGATAACAGTGATGAAAAGCTTGAGCGTAGTATCGTTAACATCGGTACTGCTATTACTATCGATTTTTAGTGACATCGGCTCAAATACTAAGCTTGTCGCTTAGCATTGGGCAAACGTTGCTTTGGTCGAAATAGTTTAACGATTTTCACTTAGTGTTCACTTTGTTCCACAAGTGGCAACACACAACACCCCACCCCTCCGCCCTATTCCCCCTCACCACAACCGCATCACATACCGGCCATCGCCGTATCCCATCCACTAACCACCATTGGCAGTGGCTCACACGGTTGGATCAGCAACAGCGACGCCGATTGAGTGATGAGGCCGGCGGTCGCTATCTTGACTTAGGGCGGCGGTGGTAGATGATGGCAATGTGGTTGCGGTGGCGGCTCCACAACAGTGGCAGCGAAAGGCTGATCAGATGGCGAGGCTTGATAGCAAAGATGACATCATTGTAGTGGTGCCGCGAGGATGAAGAAGAGAGGAATTATTGGAATTAGGCTTTCAAATTTCATACAGTAACATTATGTATATACTGTAGAAGGGTAGCATTGATTTTTTAAAAATATATTTTCATGACATCAGCAAAAAAAAAATTTACTTTTTTAACGAGTCAACAATAGATGGACACTGCTGATACCTTTTCAAAATTATTGGTCGCGGTCGTTTAGCTTTTCAAACTTTGTATCTTTTACTGTAATTGCATCATAACATCAGGAATCTGGGTGAAATTAATCCTAAGTTTTTAGATTACGAGGTAACTTGACATGGTGTTAAAGCTTTCATTGCATAAAGTTTTGGATTCGATTTTTTCCGATTGCTTATTTGTATGCTCTAGTATGATTTGCACTCTGTTAATTGATGCACTTGCTGATGGTGTATCTCTCTTAATCTATCCCTCCACGTGCACGTGCAATAGGAAGCTTGTACTATCTGGAGCTGATCTATTCGCAACTGTACTGATGCATACCCAACTAGTCCCTTACAGATTCCATGCCAAAATGTTTGAAAGAAAAAGTTGATGCTGTCCAAGTGTTGATAAGAGCTTATTGTCTTTACAATACTTGTGTGCGTTTCCCCTTTCTAAACATGACTAAAATATTTGTAACCACATTATTATGACATACAACTTCTTCTTACTGTTAGTTTTCCTTTTTTCTTTTCGAAAGAGACGGGATTTGAGAAGGAAAATCTCAAGGGGTACGCGAAGCGCATAAACCAAGACGAGATCGAGGTGAAGTATGAGTTCGATTTTGCAGTTCCTGAAGAGTTTGGGGAGATTGGTGCTGTGCTGGTGGAGAATGAGCACCACAAGGAGATGTACTTCAAGAACATAACACTTGATGGCTTCCCAAATGGCACCATTAACGTGACTTGCAACTCATGGGTTCATCCCAAGTTTGACAATCCAGAGAAGAGAGTTTTCTTCACCAACAAGGTCAGCCCCCATACTCTCTCTCTTGCGTATATTTACCAACCATGTTATAGTGGAGGAAAATCCTACAACCCCCTCCCATTATATAATCTTGGGTTCATTTGATAACTCTCCCCCTTGCAGACCCGATCATATTAACACTTAATGTTGGGAAAATTGTCGGGAAATGAAACATAAAAGACTTTAAGGTGTATCTAAAGACACTTTCATTAGAACGTTATTTGCCCCCACTCAAGATAGAGTTTGCTAATGGGTTGCAGACAAATTCGTTCCCAGGATACAACAAAGCCTAAGAAGAACTGCGATTAGCTATATCGAAGATCTCCAAAATCTTTGTGAGACAATAGTAGATAGACTTTGAGAGATTAGGAGAGTATACTGAAAATTTTAAAACAATACGTTTTCAGTATATATTAAAAACTGAATTGCCTAAAAAAGTATTTATATGGATACACAAAACCATCTGGAGATCACAGAGAAGAGGACGATATGCCTCTTCCCAGAAGTCGTAACAACAACGGCGTGAAGTTGTCTCCTTAACCGTTAAGGAATTGAAAACGGATTCAACCGTTTTCCTTCTCCAATGGCGTCCACTTTGAAGAACACGGCTTCAGGGAGTGGCCTGCTTCTCCACTCAAATGCTGGCTGTTTCTCCAGTCAAGTGATGGCTGTTTACTCCAATATAAAAGAAGGCAATCTATTTTAGGTTAATCAAATACCCAAGTTAATTAAATAATCAAACACCCATGAGATTCATGATTAAATCTCAACACTTAATATTCGATAAAATTTGACGTTCTTCTTCGAATTTCTGGTACCATGTATACGTTTTCCTACACTTGAAAATTTTATCGTATGCGTTGATCCAAGGCAAAAGCTTCCATGACTTTCCCATCTCTAATACAAAATTTAAACACGCGTTGTGTATCAGAGACTTTATACACACCTGTGGCTGTTTATACAAGGGCACCATCAATCTATTGAACTCTATTACGAATATGTTCGGACAAGGTAGTACGGACATATACATATCAAAAGGCTTTGCTTCCTACAATTTTCGGAAGCAGACAAGTCACGAAAAGTTTGGCTCTCGTAGATATGATGGAATGGAGTACTTATCGTTGATACTCGCTAGTCCTCGAATAAACGTTGCTTGCGGTCCTCTACACAATAATGCATTTATTCGTGGTCCCTGTTGTAGTAACTTCACTATGGTTCATCTAATCACATTGTTCAACCATCGATTAATTTGTTCAAGGGTTGATAGATGGCTTCCAGCTAGCTTCCTCAATCCGCTTGCACCCCCTTGTTCAGTGACATAACACCGTCGCTAAAAGTTCATTAGTGACACCTCGCCATTAACATTGTCTCGAACGTGCTTTCGAAACGGCACTAAAAAAATTTGGCGATTAACTTTCAACGCCAGAAAAAAGGTTGGAAAGAAAAACTTATGACAAAAAAATTAATTGCTCATTTTGGCATTCAAATGCAAATAACGTGATCTGCAACAAGCTTAACCTTGCACTTTCTCTTCGAACTCATTCAGAATGAATTTCTTTGCTTAATTGGTGAAGAAACTTGATATAGCCAAATATTTGTACATGTGATTTTTATATATACTAGTAAAGGATCACGTGCTTTGCACGTCATATAGCGATTTAAAACAAAAATGTTATAAATTTTGGAGAAAAAATACAATTGAAATTAACTATTACGATTATTATAATAACATCATAATAAGTAAATCAGTTCTACTAGCCAAAGACTCAAAGTATGGAAAGTTATTTGCCCAAGATATATATGGTCTTACTTTCAAACCTGAATTATTAAGAAAATCTTGAATGTTGCATATTACATCTTGTTATCTATGGTACATGGACAATGTAGTGAGTTTCAAACTCTTCCACAAATATTTAATATTATCATGAAATACTGCATATTTGACATTTGAATAATAAAAATAAAGAAAGTATTTGAGAGACAATTAATGTCATACATATATTGGGTTTTCCAATTTACTGTAATATATTTCGATTGCATGTATATAAGTCTAAGAAGTAAAATTTAGAAAAAGTTTGAACCGTAACTAATTGATATTAATGAAAGTTTAAAAATTAACTCAAAAAAGATTGTCCGAAGTAAGTGTTTAACGGAAAGAAGTTATAACAAAGTTTGGAAAATGAAAGGAGTTAGGAGCTTAATTGTTGCATCTTTAAAACCAACAATCAAATTAACTCAAGGGATCTTCAGGGTAACATATAAAATTCAATTGCTTAGGCAACAAATCTAGTAGTTGTAACTTTCAAGGATCCTTTTAAAGTTTCTTCTATCATCCACTTTTAGAATTTTAGCCATTTTTCCTGCAAACATCACCATTAAAATTCAAAATACCATCACTTAGGACTCTCGATGTCATTTATTATCCATCTCATTTTGTTCTGTCTAGTGACGTGACGACAATTTCTTGTAGGAATGATTATTGGGGGTCAAAATAGCCCCCACATTTTATTTTCTTTTGTTAATGATCGAGTCTTTTATAAGTTTTATGTATCTGTTATTTGAAGATTAAAATACAGAGCAAGTCCTTTTCAATTTTTTTTACCTTAAGTTTCAAATTTCGATTACAATTTGTCTAAAACTATGTTTAACTGTAATGATACCTTCATTTTTCTAAATTTCGGTAAAAAAAAAATAAAAATTTTATAGTGTACTTTAAAGTTTCTCTTGATAGTATACTCTAAAACTCTCTTTTATTTTTATCTACCATGACCTTGTTATCTTAGTAGTACAATAAGGCTATTAATTAGTTGTGCATGTAATGTAGCATATAATTACCATAAGACTTTCATTTTTAAGAGAGATTTGTATGATAATACCACATCTACTCATCTAAAAAGTAAATATATAAATGTGTGTGTGTGTGTGTGTATCCTTTTGAAATGTATATCACAAAATGAATATATGAAGTTGATATTAGATAATAGTAATGAACGAAGTAATTTCAATCATTTTTATAAATCTAAGTTTTTCACCCTATATACATACGCATTATATTTATAAATATAAATACAAACTCAAGAAAAGTTCAAAAAGGATAAGATCTAATCCAGATCATTCATCGGATAATAAGATCTGTATCTTCCAAAAAAAGAAAGTCAAAAAAATATTACCAGGGGATAAGGTTTTGAAAGTTAAAAAAATTATCATAACCCACTATTTTACCAAACACAAAATAAATATAAGTTCGTCATAAAAGTTAATAATAAAAAAAAGCCTAGTCAAATTTATAGATATATTAGACTCTATCCTATGTGGTAGATGCAAATTTGCAATTTTATGTAAAAGTTAGTAGATGCAGTAGCAAGTCACCTTAAAAAGTATATAAATAATGAACATGATAATGCCTGAATTCAAGAATGATTCTCTAAGTAGTAGGAAAATTAATGTGTTCATTTTTATCGATTTTGACATCAGAAAGTTTTAAGATAAGGTTTTCGTAGAGTTTTCTTTAAAGGTAAACATGGTAAACATATACTTAGCATCATATTTATAGGATTGGCCGCTAGATCCACTCCCGCTTTGATTAAATCCAATTCTTTTGTCACTAAACAATACATTAGTGAAAGTTTAACTTCTTCAGCGACTAAATGTTTAACCTTTTCAGTAATTCGAGAGCATGTAGGAATATAAAGGTAATTGTTTAGGATTTTTCATAGGGTTTCTTTCATTTTTTTTTTAGTTAAATTAAAAGTAAAAACTCTTAACTTTAACAAAAGCTTATATATGTTTCAATAAAGGTATTTGAAGGAAAATGCTTGATATACTAAGAAAAGTAAAAAATACCCTTACTTTTTAATAGCACTCTGATTCAGAATGGATATTCAATGGGAAAAAAAAAATTAAGTGAAAAACACATTTAACCACCACTAATCTTTTATGAAGACTTCAATTAAAAAGGGCATCGTAAGGGGGAAAAATGAAATACAAAATTAAAAAAAATGAGTTTCTGATAAAAATGTTCAATTTAGTTTAGGTATATTATATTATTCCTTAAAGGCTATAGACAACTTTGCTTTCTGCAGGTTATTTTTTTTTCTTATCGAATTCAAGTTAGTTTAATTTAACGCGAATGGAGGTGGTAGATTTTGATATGAATTTTTTTAGTAATCAGAGAGCGTGCTGAAGTTCAAAAGTGATTTATAAGATTTTCATTGGGTTTTTTCTTTTTTTAATAAAGAAGTCAAAACAAATTAACAAAATCATATATTCCAATAGGGGTAATTAAACGAAAAATGTTTGATATCCTACGAGAAGTCAAAAAACACCATCATTTTTTAGTAACACTCTTATTTAAAATTGTGTAATAAATGAAAAAAATTAAATCAAAAGTCAAAACAGTCCTTAAATCTAACAAAAGCATAGATTCCAATAAGGGTATCTTAAGGAAAGAGATTTGATATCCTATTAGAAGTGAAAAACACCATCATTTTTTAATAAGAACACTCTATTCAAAAAGGGTATTTAATAGAAAAGACAATTTTAAGTAAAAGAATACCCCTAATCATCTCTAATCTTAAAGGAAGACTTCAATTAAAGAAGTGCTTAAGTAAAAGAATACCCCTAAAAATTAGCTATTTAACCCCATCGATACTTTTTATATATGTATAGATATGGATATAGATAAACCATGAGATTCTTTCCCTGATGTCAAATTGATACGAGCTCAATCCTAAGAAGTGCTTATGTATAGCTGAAATAATTTGGGTCTCTCAACAAAACCGTGTGGAGAGAAGATACAAATGATGCATGTGCAAGATAATACAAATTTGGTCAAAATACTCCTTCAAAAATTTTGCAGTCATTAGAGGAATCATGCTTGCAGAGATGGTTTGGGACACTTATTCTAGTATCTATAGTGCAAATATTGACACCCTGTTCAAAGTGTCGCTAAACGACTCAGAATCTAGCCAATATCGTTATGAAAATTTGTCAGTAAGAAGGGAAGTTGCGGCCATGAAATACCAGCATGGTCCAACCGTTGAAGCCGGAAAAAAAAAAAGCAGTTCATTATAGAGTGGAGTAGCTCATTGAATTCGTTCATGTTTTCTTGGAGCAGTCATACCTACCGTTCGAAACACCAGGTGGGGTGAAGAAGATACGAGAAAAGGAGTTGACTGTTCTGCGAGGTGATGGCAAAGGGGAGCGAAAGACGCGTGAGAGGATCTACGATTACGATGTATATAATGACCTTGGGGACCCTGACAGCAGCAGTGAGTCGGCGAGGCCAGTCCTCGGCGGCAAAGATTATCCATACCCAAGGCGTTGTAGAACAGGCCGCCCAAAGACCAAGAAAGGTATGGAATGTATCATTGATTCTGACTATTCTTGTCCTTTTAAAGGACATTTATAAATTTAACAAGAGAGCATTTTGACGAACAAGTAACAAGAGAACTTTAATTCAAAACAAGCAGAAAGGTCAGGGCAATAAGAAGAACATCTGGACATAGGGCAGTAAGCCAATGCATATACAGGTGTTACCCCAGTTTACAACTCCATCCAAGATAATCGATATAGGATTTTGAATCGCAAGAGACCATTCAACTGTTGCTCCGGATACTCTTTTATAAGCTGATTCTATTGTCCGGAGTATATGCTATTTCCTCTATGCAAGTAGGGATTGATCACAATATATAGGACAGATGGTTAGCATCCGCAGTCTCCAAAGCACTCGCATTAGGTAATCTTTGGTCACCAATGTGTTCTACTACTCCAAAAATGTACTTTTATAAGTTTAATCCTTAACTCCATGCTTGGTCATTACAGATCCTTTTTCGGAATCAACGAGTACCATGGTGTATGTGCCAAGGGATGAAGCATTCTCAGAAGTGAAAAGCTTAACATTCTCAGCAAAAACTGTTTACTCGGTGTTGCATGCATTAGTACCAGCATTAGAGGGATCCATTATTGACAGAGAAGCTGGCTTTCCGTTCTTCACAGCAATAGACTCACTGTTCAATGAAGGGATTGATCTTCCTGTCAAAACTAAAGGCACTCTCGGAAATATTCTACCTAGACTTGTAGAAGCCATAACTGATGCCGAGAAAGACGTCTTATGCTTTGAGATCCCTGAAATGTTTGAACGTAAGCACTATCTCGTTCCTCTGTGTCTCTGTGTGTGTGTGTGTGTGTGGAACTGTGGATTTGTCAATTTGCTCATTCGTTTTTGGATTTGCAGGAGACAAGTTTTCTTGGTTCAGGGATGAGGAATTTTCTCGACAAACCCTAGCTGGTCTCAACCCATATAGCATAGAGTTGGTCAAGGTATGTTTGACAATTATATGCTTTGCTAAAGTACAAAAGCATGATCAATATATTATGAGACTTTTGAGCGCACATTATAGAAACATAAATTCGACTGTTCTGATCATACATTGGTGTGAGGAATCAACCCTGAAACGAGAACCAAGGGTATGTATTTCATGCAGCACTTCTTAATCCAAAATCACGTCAGATTTGTAATGAAATTGAACTAATATCCCATTTGCCAAAAAAAAACTAAGGTGCATATATCCCAACTTTTTGGTGGAAAAAGGGATTTTACAGAATATTGTGGGTGTCACTTCGTATTTTACATTTAGCGACAAGTTTCCAAAAAAATATAATTTTCAGCAATGCTAAAATTATGCCTGAAGTGCCACAAAGACTATCTACCGGACGCTTTATTGCCACTGAAGAGGCAGTGGCGAAGGGAAGGAAAATTAAAATTAGAAGAGTAACATCACTCGGGGCAGCATCAAGCTGAACAGTTGTGACCATACAAACATATTTGCAGGAATGGCCACTGAAGAGTAAACTTGACCCTAATGAATATGGTCCACCCGATTCAGCAATCACAAAAGAGCTGGTGGAGCTAGAGATTAGAGGATTCATGACCCTTGAAGAGGTATAGCAAAAGTGATTTGATTAATAATAAGGGAGTTATCATGTGTCATGCTCCCTCCAAACATCATAAGATATGGTCATATATTCATGCAGGCCTTAAAGCAAAAGAAACTCTTCATGCTGGATTACCACGATTTGCTCTTACCATTCGTAAACAAAGTAAGAGAGATCAAAGGGACAACGCTGCATGGATCAAGGACAGTGTTCTTCCTAACCCCGGTTGGCACGTTGAGGCCGCTGGCCATTGAGCTAACTCGGCCACCATCTAATGGAAAAGCTCAATGGAAGCAAGTATTCACGCCTACTTGGGATGCCACAGGCGCCTGGCTTTGGAAGCTTGCTAAGGCTCATGTTCTTGCCCATGACTCTGGCTATCACCAGCTAGTTAGTCACTGGTAGGTTTTTCCTCTCTCCTGATCAACAAAAGAAAGAAGTGAGAGGCCCACAAGTAGCTAATTAGCGTGACCAATATGATAGCTTAGTAGTAAAGACTTCCGTCCAGCGTGCAATTCACATATTCGAGTCTCGTTATTAGAAGTAATTTCTTATCATTGTGACCAAACAAAAAAAAAGTAGCCAAGTCGTGGCTACTTTTTTGTCACTTTGTTCAACAATTCATCGTCAACAAAGCTCTATAAGCTTCTAGCCTCCCTAAACTAACTTTTTCACTAACAGTTTTTGTCAACAAAAACTAGATAAAGCCCCCCATGTTTACCACTTTGATTGATTATTTATCACAATATGTGGTGGGGGTGAATGTGTTTTCTTTGGCAGTGGCCGTAACAGGTCGAGGAGACTGGAAGCATATGGAGTACTAATATGGAAGGAAATGCTCCTTCGAATATTGTAATTTTTCTTACTTTCTAATAAATTTTTGTTCCTAATTGCAGGCTAAGAACTCATTGTGCCACCGAGCCTTACATAATAGCGACTAATCGACAACTTAGCGCAATGCACCCAATCTATAGACTTTTGCACCCCCATTGGCGATACACGATGGAGATCAATGCTTTGGCGCGAGAAGCACTCATCAATGCAAATGGAATCATCGAGTCATCCTTCACGCCTAGCAAGTACTCCGTAGAGCTTAGCTCGGCTGCCTACGACCAGCAATGGCGCTTTGATCTACAGGCATTGCCTGCAGACTTGATAAGCAGGTAGTAACTAGTTTGTTATTAACAATTCCTTTTGCTGGATTTTCTCTTTGTGCTTTCTTCTTTTAAACGTACATATAAAACAGCGTTTAGTAGTTTTTTCATTTTCTTATAAATCATTAGTCGTTTCATCTGTAGGCACGATTTCTTAAGGAGAATAAAGATCTTTTGGAAAGTGGGTGGAAGTTATATATGTTGTTTCATAAAGATCTTTTAACTATAATCTTAGCAGAATAATAGCTGGTGCTTTTCTATACATTCGACATCATTCACGTGTATAAATTTCATGATTAAATTAACCCACTTCTTAAGTTGATTAGAATCAAATTAACGACAGCTGTGTAAAATACTGAAAATGCACAATTTGCTAGGTGAAAATTATGATTAAATTTGTAGTTTACATAATTTTAGAAGACGAAGGTTTGTTAATGATAATGTTAAAGAATCACCGTAAAATTACCTTTTTATTAAGTATTGTTATACAATGTGATTGTGTAAAAGAAATGTCAAACATACGAAACCTTTATTCACATTTAGTTTATCCTACTTGTACATGTTCAAAAAAACTACAAAATGACTCATATTTTGTTTATTATTAATTTGTCTATCTGTCTTAAGATTTCTTAAATGCAGTAAACAAGATACGAATACAAATTTAAGATTAGATCACGTGGCAGATTGTAATTACACAAATTTCTTTTTTAAACTGGAAATGATGAATAATATTATTGTTAAATTGCGTTTGAAATTAAGATTCCAAAGTCTGAAATTCAAAAGGTGAAGCATGCAATGAATTATCAAATAGTCCACATCAAATAAGAATTTTGCTTTATCTTATAAAATTGCTTACTAGCAGTTGAATAAATTTTTATCAATCCACCACCTATATAAGTGCGAGACATATTGCTGTTTTTACATTTGCGTTTTTTTTATTATTAAAGCGTAATAAGTAAATATATTGATTATGTAAAGTAGTAATCTTTAATGTTTTATATATGATTTTTCTAGCTTAAATTTGCGTGATTTTATTTTGTTTATTTGAAGTGACAAAGCTTTAGTGACAAAGCTTCTCTCACTCGTAGTTTTTGTTTAGCTTCTCCAATCAGAAGTAAGGTTGCTACTCGAATAAATTCACTCTTTTTAACAATCTAGATGTGGTATTGACCCGAATATTCACTCTGCTCATCATTTTTTAGTTAAAAAAAGTTGCAGAAAAAATATATGCAAGGGCCTAAATATCTGCAAAATAATTTCTTAACTTGGCTGATTGTTAGGGGAATGGCTGTGGAAGATCCAAGAGCACCACATGGGGTAAAGCTAACCATTGAAGACTACCCTTTTGCCAGCGATGGTTTAGTCCTATGGGGTGCTATTCAACAATGGGTTGGTGACTATGTCAGCCATTACTACCCAGAAGCAAGCCTTATACAATCTGACCAAGTGCTCCAAGCATGGGGGACCGAAATCAGAACCGTAGGTCATGGAGACAAAAAAGAAGGGTGGCCGCTGCTCAGAACCCCCGAAGACCTAATCGGCATCCTCACAATTATGATATGGGTACCATCCGGTCACCATGCAGCCGTCAACTTTGGTCAATACACTTACGCGGGTTATTTCCCAAATAGGCCTACAATTGCAAGAACTAAAATGCCTACCGAAGATCCATCTGATGAAGAATGGAAGAGTTTTGAGGAACGGCCCGAGGAGGCGCTCTTAAAATGCTTCCCCTCGCAACTTCAGGCTACGAAAATAATGGCAATATTGGACGTGTTATCGAATCACTCTCCAGATGAGGAGTACATCGGGGAGGGGATTGAGCCATCATGGGACGAAAATCCTATGATAAAGGCCGCTTTTGAAATATTCAGTGGGAAGTTGAAGGAGCTTGAAGGGATCATAGATGCAAGAAACGCAGACAAGAAATTGAAGAATAGAACAGGAGCTGGGGTGGTGCCATATCAGCTATTGAAGCCAGTTTCAAAACCTGGGGTCACCGCACAGGGAGTCCCAAACAGCATTTCCATTTGATTCGCATAACAACAATTCGGTGAGCAGGTGATTGAGCATGAATACTGGGGGACAGATGGAGTTGCTGGCTTTCTGGCGATATGCCACAGTAAATGTACCACAATCTTTTATATGCCATTTATGTGAACTTGAATCGGAGAAAGGCTGCAAGCCATTGCTATAGGTATTATTACCCAAGACCGATATGTAACGTTCTAAATACTTTTTACTCTGCGATTTCCAAAAAAACAAAAATAAGAGAATTAAAAAAAAAAAAAAAAGATTAGCAACGATGAAATTCTTGTCATGCATTAATTTACAATAATTAATACTGATTGGGAAGTGTGTCTTGATTGTAAATATATTGGCCTCTCCCCCTGTACACTATTATAAAGGTTGCTAAATATGGTTCGTGACCAAATGGTACTCAATAACAGTGATTTCAATACAAATGCATTTGGAATGAAGAATAAGGGAAGTGATTAGCATTCTTGATGTTAATCAGCGGTGATTAGTCTAATGACCGCTTTTTCAGGACCCGCGTTTAATGGCCCAATCAGAGGCTTATTTTCGAACGACCAAGGTCACAGTTCTGAAGTGTTGCTTTTCGTTCCATGAGATTCAAAGGTGAACACAAAAGCTCCTGACTGAAGCAACAATACATCCACCTGGTCCATAACTTCTATGTTTCCTGTCTCCCTATAAATATCCTACTGCAAATTCTCCCATTTTTCTCATTTCCTTTTGTATCTCCTCGATCCTCGGGAGATTCTATATACGGTGTGTTCCTAGTGATTTGAAATAAGCAAAAATTACTACTAGAACACCCATGGATCTGTTAAATATTTTTGGCTTTGGAAATTTCTGTTGGAGACAAAGAGTCACTCAAACTCACTCTCACAGATATGAAGAGAAAAACATAGAGAAAATTTAGAGAAAACACACAATGTACTTTTAATTTTTTTGTCTTTTCTTCTTCTTCTTCTTTCTCTTATACCATTCTTATACCTTTTTGTAATGCTTCTTCGTAACTCATAGACATGCAATTAAGCTACCACTAACTCACTATTTCAATTACGTATTAGCCCACTACTTGCACTAAGCACATATTACTATTGCACTTGTAACTCCCGCACCACTAACACACCTTAATAACCCACTAACATGTCATACGCCACAAGAAAATGGGACTTTCCCAACGGGCTTTCAGCGACAGACAGGATTCCGTCGCTAAAGGTCACTTTTAGCGGCAGAATAATTTATAACTAAATGTCTTTACGGACGGAACTGTCTGTCGGTAAAGACATTTAGCAACGGATTATTATCGACGGAAATATCCGTCGCTAATTGTAATTTCGTAGTTTTCTCACTATTTCTAAAAAATAATTAGTAAAGAATAATTCTTAGCGACGGACACATTCCGCCGGTAAAAGTCTTTATGCTGAATAAAAGAAGCCCTAACCCTTTTCTTCTTTCTAACCAGACACACAAACTTGCTTTCTCTCTCTCTCTCTCTCTCTCTCTCTCTCTTACCCACACTACCCACCCCCCATGCCTACCTCCTACGCCACTACCCCACCCCCAGTCCCTATCCCCCATCCCCACCCCTAGCTCCTCTATCGCATCCCCACCCCCATCCCCCACTGCTGCCTCACCCTTTTTTTCTTTCTACTTCGCTGCCCACCTCCTATGCCACACTACCCACCCCCCATGCCCACCTCACCCCTTTTTTCTCTCTACTTCGCTGCCCACCGCCTCACCCCTCCTTCCACCACCACAGTTGCCTCCTATTTTCCCCCACCACACCCCTTATCTCACCCACCCCTCCCTGCACATCCCAGTCACCTTTACCCTCTTGTCGTTGCTGCCCCTAACCCCTCCTCCAATCCCTATCATCACCTCTTCCTCTACCCCCCCTCCCGCCAAGCTTTGATTGGACCATAAACCACCACACCCCTTATCTCTACCACCTCGGCCTCTTTACCCCCAGTCTGTGGTGCCACACCCTTTACTTTCGACAGCTCACTTGTTCGCCCCTTCCCCCACTTCCAAGGCTCTCACTACAAGAAAAGAGGGATTTAGCAATGGACTTTTAGCGACGGAAGACTTGGTCTGGCAACCGATGGGTTCAACCCTTTCGGTCAGTCTACCACGCCTTATTTCTATTGACCTGTTATTATTGTCCCTTACAACCTTCCACCAGGCATGTGTATGAAAAAGTCGTACATGTTCTTGTCGTTGCTTATTCCGGGGCCGAAGAGTCCCGGCAAGGACATAGATGTGTATTTAAGGCCGTTGATTGCTGAGTTAAAACAGTTATGGAATCATGGAGTCGAAAAATATGATGCATCCCTTAAACAAAATTTTCAGATGAGGACTGCTTTGATGTGGACTATACATGATTTTCCCGCATTAGGAATGACGTGTGGCTGGAGCACACATGGGAAGCTAGCATGCCCTGCTTGTATGGGCGTGAACCCCGGTCATACGTTAAAGCACGGCTGAAAGGCCTCGTGGTTCGAATGTCACCGTAAGCTTTTGCCACCGGGCCATCAGTTTTGTAGGCAGAAAGATAAATTTGACGGGACAATCGAGCGAGAGGTTGTCACACTGGACTACCCATCTGGTGAAGAAGTGCTCTCACACCTAGAGGCACTTGATACCGACATACCACACGATAAAGGTGTGCCGAATCAGAAGATTCCTGGGTATGGGAAAGAGCACAATTGGAGAAAATTTTGTATCTTCTAGGAGTTAGCCCACTTGAGGATGCTCGTTATCCGAAACAACATGGATGTGATGCATATTGAGAAGAACATTTTTGATAATGCGTTCAACACAGTGATGAATGTCAAGGGCAAATCGAAAGATCACCTTAAAGCGAGAAGGGATCTACAACAGTTGAGTGTACGTCGTGAATTGCATCCGCGGACAGTCAGTGGGAGGATGATACTTCCGAAAGCACCTTACTATCTAGACAAGAAACAAGTGGAGAAGGTCTGTCAGTGGGTTAAGAATTTGAAGCTTCCGGATGGGTTTGCGTCCAACATATCTCGTTGTTACAATGTATCGGAATGTAGGTTTCAAGGGATAAAGAGTCACGACTGCCACGTATTCATGGAGAGATTCATTCATATTGCCTTTCGGGGACTGTTGCCACGGGTTGTTTGCGAGACTTTGACTGAATTATCTCATTTCTTTCGAGATATATGTTCTTCTACGATCCGGGTGAGTAACATGGAAGTGCTTGAGAAGAACATTGTGGTGACGATTTGCAAGCTGAAGAAAATCTTCCCACCTTCATTCTTTGATTCAATGGAGCATCTGCCTGTTCACTTGGCATATGAAGCTAAGATGGGTGGACTCATGCAATATCGGTGGATGTATCCCTTCGAGAGGTAATCTTTAAATTGTTACAGTTGTTCGTTTATACTTAATGTGAGACCTGTTATCATTGATATTCCACCTAACTCGATTCGCTAAACTTCTATGTTCATGTTCCATTTAAAGAAAAAAGTCTGTAATAAGGCTCGGGTTGAGGGCTCAATTGCGGAGGCGTACGTAATGGAAGAACTTGTAAACTTTTGTAGTCAATATTTTCGGGCCTGATGTTGGTACAAGGTTAAATCAACTAGGCCGAAATGACCCTGGATCAAGCACAAATTTGGAAAGGCAATTATCAATATTGAAGCAGTCAGGTAGTCCATTCGGCTGAACATATACTCGATGGCTAACGGATGAAAAGTACAGTTCTGCAACAATATATGCCCTTCTAAATCGTGATGAAGTTTCGGCATTCGTTGAGTAAGTTAAAGTCTTAATTCACTTACATTGTTGTACATAATTGAAAGTGTGTGTTAAGCGAGTCAACTATATTGGTTTGCAGTGAGTTCGATGCGGAATCTTTAATCACTGATCCCGCTGGACTTGAATCTCATCGGAAATCACAATTTGTACAGTGGTTCAAAAGGCGTGTAAGATTGTTTAACAAAATTATATTATGTGTTATATACAGTTCTGTGGCCAATTAGTATACTGATTTATCCTTAATTTTTACCGTCATCTACAATAGGTTCAGTCAATGGATAGACCAGTGGCCTCCTGCTTGAAATTACTAGCTGAAGGCCCTAACAAACAAACATCATGTTACGGAGGCTATATCATCAACGGGTTTAGGTTTAACGTAAAAGATGATGACCGAACAAAACAAACCCAAAACAGTGGAGTCTTGGTCAACGGCGACTGTTATGCAGAGAATTGCATGGACTTTTACGGAGAGCTAGATGAGATTGTTGAGCTAACATATCTGGGTTCCCAAAACCGCCTGGTAATGTTCAAGTGTACGTGGTTCGATGTCACATGCAGTAGAGGAATCCGTGTTAGCTCTCAAGGGATTGTAGATGTCAATGTCAAGTCAAGACTTGCATCAGACGAGCCCTTTGTGTTTGCTAGTCAAGCTGTACAAGTCTTTTACGCGGAGGACGTCGCCAATCCCAAATCTCATTGGTATACAATTATCAAGTCCAAGAAATTACCCGTGACATATGACAGTGAGCTAGACTCCTTTCAAGCCGACCAACCACGTGTCTTGTTCCCTGTTGAGGTCAACAACGAGGAGGAAGATCTTCCTCTTCCAACAACACTTCGTGTAAGAAAAGAAGTCGTAGATGATGACGTGAAGGACGTGGAAAGTGTTGGAGATGATGTGACCGAGTCTACTGATGAAGACGATGAATTAGAAGATGAAGAGGACGACGAGTCCCACGAAGAAGAGGACGACGAGGAAAGTGATGAAGATGATGATGATTCGCAAACTGAAAATGATTGACTTGTAATGTTGTAACATCACGGAAAAAATGTAGTAACATTTTAGAACTTGGTTCATATTGATGTGTTTTTGCACCTCCGTTCATATATATATATATATATATATATATAGTGCCGATGATGATTTCTGCCAAATTATTGTTTTTAACGTGTTAATGTCTTTGTAATTTATCTATATGAAGTCAGATATGGATAGGATACGGGCTATTCGTGGCCGGGCTGGACGCCGAGCTGCTTCCTCCCCAGTGGGTCCCACCTCGTCATTGCCCACTCATGACGAGGCACAGAGTGATCGCGTACAGCAGATGGGGCCCCAGCCCCCGCTGTTGCCCCAGCCTCAGTCGTCGCCCCAGCCGTCGCCCCAGCCCGACGCAGATTCATCCCACACGCGCGTGCATTCTCCTTCTTCCGTGGGTTCTACCTCAGGTATAGTTGATAACGGTGTTTAGTACATTTTCGCTAGCCTTATATTTAAAGTATATTTGAACTGTATTAATGTCTGTGTTTTGTAGGATCTCGACGAGGCCGTGGTCCGACACGCGGGGTACGCATCGACCCCCAGCGTAAACAGAGAGTTACGCTCACCCAGGAGGGCCTGTAAGTAAAAAAAATATCACATCATGCCTTATATTTAAAATTTTGGGGTGTTAATTTATATTTGAACTGTATTAATTTATTTATTTACTTCTTTGGCAGGATCCTGGAGAATCAGGCGAGGACGAAGATCGGCGTTCTTGTGAAGGGCCGATTCTTCGAGCCACGCCTGTACTGGAAGGACTGGGATGCCGCTGCGAGGGAGTCCCTATGGGAGGAGTGGCTGGTACGGTGAAGTATTTTTTTCAGCGTTAGTATTTGTTTAATTAGAGTTTGTTTTCTGTTGTTAATTTGTGTTATTGAATGCCTTACAGAAGGGGTTCACATTTGACTCGCCTGAGTAGCAGGCACTGGGGCAGCAGGCCTTCTTTGCTTACATCAGTAAGAATTACCGTTGATGGCTCCACGACGCACGGGATCGGGCGAAGAAGATGCTGCCCGAGGGCGCCCCGATGATGAGATATCCCCCACATTGGATATCTCACGGTGTATGGAGGGAGATGATAGATTGGTGGGCTGCGGATCCAGGCTGGGACGCCAAGAGTAAGAGCGTGGCCGAGAACAGACAAAACAGAGATTCGACACACACGGGGGGGTCAGTGCCACACGACATCGTCCGACACATGAACGCGGTCGAGCACCCGGATCTGGAGGAGGATGAGGTCATAGCTCTGACGTATAGTCAGACGCACGTGCGGAAGAAGGACAAGGACGAGGCACACCGGGCGGGCGACTATATTTCAGATATTGCCTGGCGGATCGATGTGAGTCAATTTGTTTAAGTTGTTAATGTTTTGTCTTTCTATCCTCAATGTCCGTTGCGTTAATTAATGCCCTAACATATCGTTAAACCACTATTTTTGCAGGCCTCGTATGAACAGCTTAGGGGGTCCGAGCAGCAGTCCGGACAGCCATCAGCGTCCACTAGTACGGGTGCGAGTACTGGGGCGTTGAAGCGATGGCTGGATACGCCGGAGGTCGTCAATCGGCCGAAAGGCCGCATACGCGGCCTGCCTAGCACGACTGCTCGTGCCGTGATAGGAGCGTCCTCACCCCCTGCTGCCCCTCCACAGACACCGGCTCCTCGGCGTCCGTTGGACGACGAGGAGATCCAGCGCATTGCTATAGTGTGGTAAGGATGATCAGGGAGCAGGGTACAGCTGTTTGACATGTCGAGCAGGCCCTGGATCAGCATGATCCAGATTCGGGACTCGACAACCCCTGATGAGCCCCTTCTCGTGCCCGTTCCTAGCTTCCCCCCCCCCCGCCCCCGCGCCCGGCTTGTACTCTTTTCCCCTCCCCTAACCGGCTGTATCCGGTTTCCGGCTTG
Organism: Escallonia rubra; assembly: GCA_033065855.1. NCBI lineage: Eukaryota > Viridiplantae > Streptophyta > Magnoliopsida > Escalloniales > Escalloniaceae > Escallonia > Escallonia rubra. The sequence goes on along the minus strand of JAVXUO010002946.1, from coordinate 9,807 downwards.
TACATAATGAGTCTTTTTTATAATAAACATTTGTTATGATTGATTATATATATTTCTTTGTGTATTGATTATTGCACGTTGTTGTTGAGAAATGAAAATTTTATTACAGGTCTGGGTAATAGAAAAATGAAAAAAAAATTCAAAAAATTTTTGACTTTTGGCGACGGATTAATTTCGTCGCTAAAACTGTTCCTACTATCAGTTAATTAGCGACGAAATATTCCGTCGCTAAAAAGCTTATTTAGCGACGGAATATTCCGTCGCTAATTTAACAAAAAAGAAAATAAATTAAAATACTTAAAATATAATTAAAGACGGATATTCCGTCGCTAATTAAAAATAAATCCGTCGCAAAAACTTACATATTTGACGACGGATTTGAACATTCTGTCGCTAAACTATTAGTAACGGGCTTTTATACGAGGGGCTTTTAGCGACGGTAAATCCGTCGCTAATTGTTTTAGCGACGGACTTTAGGCTTTTAGCGACGGATTTACCCATCGCTAAAAGCCTTTTTTCTTGTAGTGTCTACTGCCACGCCGCAAACGACCACACCCATAGTGACCACCAAGGTGCAGCAACACATGACCCAACAAATTGGGTTGTTTATCCCAACTACGCGACAAACCGTGATTAACCATCCCAATATTTTATAAAATTGCTTTAATTGGCACGGTTTTAATGGTAGTCTAACACCACAAAAGCTGATGATATGGTATTACACAACCACTAATTATTTTTTTCTTTGTAACATTTTAGTGACAAAAGTTAGGAGTTCACAAAGTGGAAATACATCTCCTCAATAATGTGCAATAACATAACTAAACAATTTTGGAGTCCACTTTTGGTTGTCTCTTTAATTTTCACTATAATCCACTACAAGATGGGTTTTGCATTACCTCCTCAAGGTTCATGAAGCCTCCAATCTCTTGCTCCACCAGTTTTTTGGTTATTAACGATTCAGGTGATCCATATATCTCAGGGTCCAGCTTGCTTCTCAATGGCCAATCTTGTAAAGACCAAGTTTTTTCTTTTAGATGTGCATGGAAAAACAATTATGAAAATTACTGGCCCTTTGTACGTGTTTATAGCAAGCATCAATAAAAAATAAGTGTTCATGAAAGAGAAGATAATATTATTCTTGTGTCTCATAATATGAAGCCTTTATATAGACATGAATGTAGTATCTTACAAAGATTAGGAAACTCTAAAGAATATTCTAGATTAGGAAAAATAATAGTATAACCCCTTGACTATAGACAATCTTACAATAACATTACAATAATATTAACACCCCCTCCCCCCCTCAAACTCAAAGTGGTAGAGAACGAGCCAACTGGAGTTTGGAAACTAGCTCTTGAAGTTGCCCTAGAGGATGAGATTAGGTAAAAATGTTTGTTGTTTGATTAAGAGAAGTGAAAGAATGTAAGTAAAGAGTTCCCCCAATAACATGCTGACGCATAAAATGACAGTCAATCTCAATATGCTTGGCGCGCTCATGAAACACATAATTGTGAGCAATCTCAGTGGAACTTTGATTGTCATAATATAAAGGTGTAGCAGTGGGATGTGTAACTCCCATGTCCTCAAGTAGCCAACGCAACCATAAAAGCTCCTGGGTTGTATCGACCAGTACGCGATATTCTGCTTCTATGCTAGAACGAGCTGTGAGAGTCTATTTTTTACTTCTAAGCCCAAAGGAGGATGAAGATTTCCAAGGCGACTATCCATAATCGGAACCCCGACTTGGACTTCTTTCAAGGAAGTCTTTTGCCTGGCTCTCCCAGTGGTGGACCAAACCTTTTCTCTTAAAAGCTGGTCTTCCTGTGAGGGCCAAAGCTCTGCTTTGGTTCACCACTGGGATGGCTAATTCTCCTCTGAAGCAGATTGGGTCTCTCTACCCAATGTTCTGCCTCTTGGAGAGGTACCAAGAAAAGAGCAAAAACCAGTAGAATAGCGTCGATTGGTTAGATCCCCAGCCCAATCAGCATTAGAATATGCATGTAGAATATGCATTAAAATATGTATGAGCTGAGAAATGTAAGCCATAAGCCATAAAATAAGATACCCTTGATGTATTGAAGAATGTGAAGGACGACGACAAAATGAGTCGTACGTGGAGCAGAGAGAAACTGATTGACCAAGTGCACAACATATGCAATATCAGGACAAGTGACGGTCAAGTACACAAGACTGCCGGCCAATGTGCGATATAAATAAGGATCATGAAGAGGTGTACCATCGAGGGGAGTAAATCATACATTAGGTTCAAGAAAAGTAGAAGCAGTTTTGCTATCAGTTAAACCAGCACGAGAAAGAAGATCATAAGCATATTTAGCTTGAGAAAGATAATATCCGTCAGAGGCAGTGGAAACTTCAAGTCTACCTCACTGTTATATGCGACTGGCAATTTCTTAGACGTGATAACAATATACCAATGAGATTTAGGATTTGCGACATCTTCCACATAGAACACTTATGTAGTTTGACTAGCAAACACATGTTGAATAAGGCGTGCTAGACTGTCTGAAAGGATTGAACTCATCGGTTGCCAAACCAAGTCGGACATTCCAAAATTTTTAAGCAAAGGTTAGATGTCTGAGGTCAAACTCTTTCCATGCCTCTCCATTAGCGGGGTGTGTCATCACATCGGCATCGCTGTTACGAGTCTCATAGTGAGCTCTCATATGTTCAGCCGTATTGGAAGACTAGTACATTCTCTCGAATGATTACATACTGGACACATTGTCATGTCCTTATTCTCTTTCCAGAATAGTACACAATCGTTATTACACGTATCTATCCGGTCATAACCCAATCCAAGTTTCATCATTATCTTTTTCGCATCGTAGTATGACGGGGACAACTTCTCAGTCTCCGACAAAATTTCATTGATAAAAGTAACGAACTTTTAAATCTTTTCTCACTCAGCCCGTGGTTCGATTTTAATTGTAATATCCTACTAACCGTAGACAACCGATTTTAACTGTAATATCCTAATTCCATCCCACAACGACTCTTTGGCTTCTCTTAACAAAGCAAAAAATTGATGAGCCCCCTCGTCTGGGTGTTGGGGACTGTCATCGCCGCTGTAGTCGGTCCAGTTAACAGTAGCATGCCCAGCATCTATAATCATATCTTGATAATCCTACTTGCCTCCACTCTAACTTTAACTTGACTAGCCGGGTTGGATGACGGTACTATTGTTTTCCTGTGCTGCGGCTACCTTGGGTATCCACCCATAAAATCGTACCGGAGAAGATATCATTTTACCACCATTCTTTTTCTCCAATGCAACAACTCACATTTACTGAACGGACACCTTATCTCCTCAAAGCCAATATTTACAAAATGCGCGTAAGCGAACTCGAGAAATTCATCGACGCGATCCTTGAAATCATCATTATTTTTCCTTTTCATCCAACTTCGATCGACCTTTAAATTAAAACCAATAATTAGGTAGGGTTGATATGAAATGAATGCACGTATGTGACAACATGTCTATACCCCCTTCATTCTCTAATATGTAGCGGCCCTATCCTATTCAAAAAAGCACATGTCTATAAAATTGTTATCGACTCATGCTTTATTCTATGTTTGCGGAAAATTCGGCAGCACCTCCTCATACTTCTCCAAGTACACGACATTGATTAAGTATTCTAACATCTGTCTAATCTTGCTCTTACAAAATTAAACAGATGTATGACACCATATTTGTATGCACCCGGAGAAACACTGAAGAAAGTGCACTAAATATCCAAGACATAAAACACGGAGCATGAGCCGATGCACTGTTTTATAAACACTTAGCTTTTTCAAATTGTCCAAATTAGAAATCCAAAAGCTTATTACAAAGAATTACTTTGTAATGAGTACATTTGAACGGGCACTAAGAGTTTTTATGCATGCATGCATGCAATTAAAAATTGGTAATATATGCAACAATCTTTCCGATATATCAAAATTTCAGAAAGATGAAATCATTAAATTAATTTGCAAAAACATGTCGTAACTAAAATGATTCACTTTAAAATTTGTTGAGCACGAGTTGTAACCAACTCGTTGTCAATGGACTTCACAAAATAATAACGAATATTCCTAGTTTGGGAAGCCGACTTCTTTTCTCAGTCGAATATGGAGTTCATTAACGGAGTTGATACTGTCTCACATGTAATTATGATGGGGTTTACGGTTTAGTTAGGGTTAGGGTTGTATTTAGGCTTATTAGGGTTAATTATGGATGTACTAGGGTTTAATTAGGCTAATTACAGTTTAATTAAGGTTAAATTAGGTTCACTAGGGTTAATCAGGTTATTTATGGCTCACTAAGATTTAGTTAGGGTTTATTAGGGTTAATTATGACTAATTAGAATTTAATTTGGGCAATTGGGATTTAATTAGGTTAATTAACCTTTTTTTAGGTTTTACCAAGATTAATTAGGGTTTAATTAGGGCCCCAACATGGCTAGTTAGGGCTAATTAGGGTTAATTAAAGTTAATTAAATTTGATTAGGTTAATTAGTGTTAATTAAGAGTTAATTTTGGTTAATAAGTATTAATTAGGGTTAATTAGGGCTAATTAGAGTTAATTAAGGTTAATTATTAGAGTTAATTAGTGTTAACTAGCTTTTAATTAAGAGTTAATTATGATTATCAATGTTAATTATTGCTAATTAGGGATACTTTGGGATAATTATAGCTGATTAGGGTTAATTAAAGTTATTAATTATGTTTAATTAGGGTTAATTATGATTTAATTAAGAGTTAATTAGAAATAATTAGTGTTAATTAGGGCTAAATAAGGCTAATTAAGGCTACTTAGGGCTCTAAGGTAAATTAGAGTTAATTGAGTTTAATCAGGGTTAACTAACATTTAATTAAGAGTTAATTAGCGTTAATTAGGACTAATTCGAGTTTAATTAAGATTAATTAAACTTATAACATGTAACAAATTACACTACATTGTACATATTNTTACATTATACATTATAACAATTAAATTAAATTATACTCTATATTATAACAAATTCAACATAACATGTAATTACACTATAAATTGTAACATGTAATTAGAGTTAAAATGTACATACTATTAGTGGCAGGGGTGGTGCGGTAACGGTGGCGGCGGTGAAAATTTTCCGTCGCTAAAAGCCTACCTTTAAAATTATTTAAGGGCTTTAGCGACGGAGTTTTTAGTGACATACGCATTCCGTCGCTAAATAGTTTTTAATATATTTAAAAAGTTTGGCCGAAAATCAAAAATTTTTAAACATCATTTAGGGACGGTTTTTCCGTCACTAAAACCCTATCGGTAAATTTTTTTACCGACTGACAATTCCGTCGTAAAAACATTTACCGATGGATCTTTATCGACGGTGTTGTCCGTCAGTAAAGGTGACTTTTAGCGACGAATTTGTATCTGTGCTAAAATTCTGTCGCTAAAGTGCCTTTTTCTTGCAGTGATTAGATTGCTTTGACTAGGGCATAAAAGGAAGATCAAAATTTTGGTTCCGCTGTACTGGTAAATCAACTTCTACTCACTTCATCTCGATTAGTAAACCTGAACATTCTTGGGGTTTCAATTTTTCAGCAAAAGCTAGATTTTGTATGGTTAGCCACTCGCAATATGATTTGATTAAACGCATGAATACCATAGAGACTGACCTTAGAAACCAAATTGAGCAGGAAAAACTCTGACAATGCCTGGTTGTATACTAAATATTTTTTGATAAATCACACGCTTAGCGTTTTTTTTCTTGTTAAAGAATGATTCAAAGTTGTTAAAGATAAGTTGTTCTAGAATTATCTTTTAGTGGCTAGTGGTGCAATGGCTTAGTGGTGTAGTGGGTCATTTTTTAGGAATTCTTGTTATGTGTAAGCCTATATAAAGGCACTAGTGGTTCATTATTTTGAGTGCATCAAACAATTGAGTGAAATAATCCTTTTATTTCATTCCTTTCTTTGTCAATTGTCTTTATCTTGAGCTTTTAAATTCTACACTTCGTAATAGTACTTCACTAAAATTAGTTGAAGTGCATCCTTGTACACCAAGTACAGACGATTAACCGGTACTAAATCGGTATTCCAGATTTCAAATATAAAGTGAGAGTTTATAAGCAGGAAGATGGTGTAAGCCACCCTCATGGACAAGAGAGTGACATGGATAGATAGAGAAATTAGCCTACTTCAATCAAATATGCTTTCGTCCAAGAGCAGTAACGTATGCTTTTGGAGTTTCATCATCTATTTATAAAGCAAGTAAATAATCTTTTAGGAAAGTTTAATCAACATTTAGTTATGTTTTTTCAAATGGCTTTCTCCATTCTTCGTCGCTAGAAAGTGTGTCAGCTACAAAAGATTAACGTTCTAGAGAGCCTCTTGAGACAAGCATCGCTTTTTACACCATCGATCTTCTCCAAGGACGCTACACCCGTGGATCTTGATGACACATCAAAGATCTGACAGCCAAACAAGCAGATTTGTTCGGAGGATGCAACACCCATATGGACTTTGGCCACCTCGGTCAAGGAATTTACAGATTTTGTGGCAGCTAAGAATGAAGTTATATTCCAAAAACTGTAACACCTCGAGATTCGTAGGGTCGTCAACCCATGACAGAACCAGGTTGTTAGCCTGGAAGGGAAAAGTCTATGTGTAAGACATAGATGGTGGAGGTGATGATAGAAGTCCTGCATCAGGTTGTGCATGGTAGCTGTTGGTCTCATGGTGAAGGTGATGACGACGGTTGGCAGTGCTGATGCAGGAGATGTTGGTGGTGGTGTGATGGTGTAAGATGTTGGTTGTGGTGGTGATGGTTGAAACTAAAGTTTGCTTTGGTAGCTCTCGTCATTTGAGGGAGAGGGCAAGAGCAAAAGGGGAAGAGACAATGCGGCCTGCCAAGGTAAACTAGGAATGAATTTGGGAACTTGCCCATGGAAAACTAATAGCCGGTCGAAAAAATTGAATTCTGCCCATTGACAAAGAAAGCAGAAAATTAGTATCTCAGGTTTGCCCGCTGTCAAAATAGAAGAGTAAAGGTGACGAGCGCAACATGACTAATAATGGACAATGTTTTTAGTGTAATTGATCCAAGTTAAGGACATGCTTACATCCAAACAACGGATGATCGATATGACATGAAAAAACACCAAATATGAGGGATGCTCCTGACGAGAACCCCTCTATATGTACGATAATTAACTTGAGTATTAATGATAAATTTGTTTTTTTTGAAATTGATCCAATTTGTTTTTTTGACCCAAAAAGCTGAAAGAGAACATTAAATATGAGGGACCCCCTAAGAAGAACTCCCCAAACGTACCCCAAATCTAAGTGGAGAGAGTCGGACGCGAGGTTGATAAAAAAGTGATAAGGATTTTCTGTTGTAATAAATTTATGCTGTAACAGTTTTAATGATAAATTGTCACTAAAGAACAATTAGCGACATTTTTCTGTTACCGTAAGAGTGTTGCACAACAAAAAATCTGGTCCATGAAAAAGATACGACCAAGAATTGCGAACTCTGCTACTTATCCGCAATAAGGTTGGCCTCAGAACAGTGCATGTGGGTATTGTTGAGTTGGCGTGTGAATCGGGCTTGGAATGGACGGGCCGAAAGCGCTCATGCCCAGCTCATATACTCCGGAATGGACGGGCTTGGAATGGGCTTTGGGTTGCACCTGGGCTTACGCAGCTTTCAATGAGTCATAGTAAGGCTCGCAGTTGTAACGTGTTCAAATTTCATGTAATGGTACTTGACTATCTTTCCATTCTTTGCTTGGAAAAAGAAATGCCATTACACTCAGATGAATCTTATGCAAGTATGGTAGACAAATACAAATTCGAAACACGAAAATGATTTACATAAGATAAAGATGCTGAAAAATAGTTGCATTTGTGTGAAATGTCATTAAAGGAGAAGCGATAACTTGATGTTAACAATTATTAAAAGCATATACTTCTTCCAAATATACACAATATGTACCATTCTCTTATATACATGGCTGAGGTTCCGGCCTATAACGAGCCTGACAACAAAGAATAAAGAACTTCAGGATTGATCACATATATAAAAGAATTCGGAATTCAGAATTGTTTGTATATGTCAAAGTCTGATGTCCAACTTAAAAGCATGTTCACAGGAAGGATAAGCCCAACAAGAATGAGAAGCAGATACACTACTCATTTCTAGCCTATGTGAGATGTAACTTAACATATGATTAACATTTGGCAGTTGTGATGGAGGTGGCCTACCGTCGGTCAAGATCACTTGACTATGCAGAATTTACCAAGTAACTGTGGAATCAAATTCAATTATCTCATTGAAGATTTACATTTGTAAATAGCCAACATTCCGGTAACCACACCGGTAGTATTGTCCTTGTGTTGCAAAACGTGGCAGAAAAGTGCCAAGATGATCTGATGCTTAAGGACACTTGCATCGTATGGAGTCACGAGTCTTGGCTGAAGCTTCATCAACATGAAAATATAGGCATGCTCTTAGGCAGATGTTGTCAATCAAAATATGGAAAAAAAAAATCAGTGTTTTGTTTGTATTCAATAACTAGTTGGTGTGATTAATTGCCGTCGTCAACAATTGTGTACAATTTATTTGTTGTTGCCAAACATTTTGCACCAGCCAAGCGTACAAGTCAATTTATTTGTTATTTTATGAAGTTATCCTTTAATTCTCTTGAATCAGTGGCAGGTCCAGGAAGTCTTATCAGAGGGCTAAAAAGTTGATAAAAAAATTTGACATCTAGTATACAAAACTTCATAAGGTTCAAGTTCACAAAAATATAACTTATGTAATCATATAATTTTACCATTTATAAAATTATGTAATCATAAAAAAAAAAAATCAATGTTTTGGTTGTATTCAAGAACTAGTTGGTGTGATTAATTGCCGTAGTCAACAATTGTGTACAATTTTTTTGTTGTTGCCAAACATTTTGCACCAACCAAGCGTACAAGTCCCTCTATTTGTTATTGAGTGAAGTTAACTATTAATTCTGTTAAACCGTGACGGTTCAGAAGTCTTATTAGGGGAGCTAAAAAGTTGATAAAAAAATTTGACATCTAGTATACAAAACTTCATAAGGTTGAAGTTCACAAAAATATAACTTATGTAATCATATAATTTTACCATTCATAATAATTTATTTAACTTGGTAAAGATAATCAACAAATTACTAATCTTGCATTAAAGAGACTTAACTCTTACATGTAAATACGTACTACTAATGTGATAATTAATAGTACAAAGACAATAGTGCATGTATAAGTTAACATACTTTAAGAATTTAAACAAAAAAAATAAAAATTCAAGATGAATCAAGAAAAAGACAAAGAATATGACAGACGGTGAAACAAAAAGTTAAAAGCACAAAAAAAATAAAAAATAAAAAATAAAAAAATAAAAAATAAAAAATAAAAAACACATACGTTGTCTTAAATATACTTTCAAATATTTAATAAACTAAAAAAAAAATTCCAAAATTTGGGGTCCTCTTTCATGCATTAATTCCGCCCTTGTCTTAAACTTTCCAGACAACATACGTTGAACATAAACTTATAACGTGCCAAATAATCGCAATGAAAAATATCTCGGACTATTCATGAAAGGGGTTCTTTGAGCTCAAACAACATTGTAGTTGTGAAACTCGTGAATGAAACGACGTTCCACGCGAACTTGGTGCAGAGCCACGTGGATGGCTGAACCTATTCACGAATTGTCAAGATTTGAATGGATTTGGATTTCGTCTTCTTTGCAAGCCCCACGTTTTTGTTTTGGTTCATGAAATTAAC